>CAXAMN010006446.1:408055-439885 GCA_963970005.1 Durusdinium trenchii | reverse complement strand
ACTACTAGGTAGGATGCCATTACTACTAGGTCGGATGCCATTACTACAGGAATGGAGGCCATTACTACTAGCTTGGAGGCCATTACCACTAGAAACAAGTTTTCCTTTTTTCTTGTCTACCTTCTTCACTAGCTCTCGCCACCGACCGTCGCCAAAACAGTCACCCACGACTCATAGTTCATCCAGAATACTTCAAAACTCTGGGCCAATCAGCTCTTGCGCTTCTGGATGTGAACTATGCAAAGCCATAAAGCCAGAAAACAAACATATAATGTCAATCGTTCCTTCAACACTCAACCCAAGCAGGCTGCAATGGATGGCTGGCATATAGTGCCCCCACTAGTGCCCCCTTGGCCCACTACTGATGTGTATAATCGTACATGACAATAAGACTTCAAACCTGAAGAAAACAAAAAGTGAAGGGATGTGAAGAGACTCCGGGAAACCACCGCCACCTTTGCAGCTCGAAATCAACTGCCGATGATGTTTGTTGGCCCTCATGATGCCCCATGGGGCAGCTGAAGTTTCCCCACTGAGAACCCGGACGCAAGGCATTGTCCAAGGGGGAGTCCTCTTGGGAGTCCTCGAGCGTCCGGTGCACATTTGGCAGATTCTCCATGCGGATTTGCTACGGGGGGTTCGGCGGGTTCGGCGTGCTCAGTGTGGCGCGCGGTGACACTGGACGTCACGCGAAGCGAAGTCTTCTGAACAGCAAAACATGCAAGCTTTGGAGGTGGAGGTGGCCCTATGAGGCGACAGGACAAGAACTAGGACAGGGAGACCAGAAAAGGAATTCTGGATCCAGACATGCAGGATTCATCTTTATATGTTGTGAAAATATTTGAAAATCAGACATGTTCAAACATATCATTCGGTGTTTTCTCAACCTTTCGTGCAGCGGGGAGCACTGCCAAGCGGAACTCGCGGTTTGAGGTCCGGCAGGGAACACTGCCATCCTGCACTTGCGGTTGAGGTCCGGCGGGAGACACAGCCATCCGGAGCTGGCGGTTGAGGACGACGCGGAGGAGGAGGAGGAGTAGGAGGAGAAGGAGGACGGCAACCGACATAAAATCTAGCAACCCTCACCTGACAGGTGGGGAATTAAGAATATCCTTGTACTGCCTGTTCCGCCTTTCGCCCCCCTCCTGCTGGACGTGCTCTTCAGTCTCGACCTCGGGATGGACCGCCTGGGGCACGGCAGAATCACACACACACACACTATTGACATATTTTGACATGTACCATCAATATAAATGTATGTGCATATACAGCATACACACTATGTTGTGAAGCTTAATTCAATAACATCACACACACTATTTCGAGCAATCGTACTGCCGCAACGGCAGTTTCCACGAGATTTTGGCTAGACTCTCAACAAGTTCCACATGCTTTGAGGCAACAAAAAGTACCCCAGCATACTGATGATTCTTGGAAAAGCATACCATGCATTATCATGCATTCCAACCACTAATGAAACGTCCACATCCCTGAAGGAGAATGCTGTTGGATGAGTGGCATCATTGGAATCACATGCAATCAGCAAAACTCCGTTCTTGTGTATACCAACTTGCTGGCAAACCATCTCATCAGGAGGTCATCCAATTGCCACAAGCTTATATGACTATATAGTTATACAGATATAAAATAGTTAAAGCTTGGTGGTGATTCATGCGTTAAGTTCTTTTACAGCTTACAGGACCAACCTCCTATGACCTCCTACAAGTAGCATTGTAGCATTGTAGACTGCGCTTCCCAGTGACGACTCCGATCGAGATCGCACCTTCACCGGGGAGGGGTCTTTGCTGTGCCTCACGGCTGCGGCGCCACGACGCGCGCGGACGGTGGGCGCGGATCTTCTCGCTTTGGGTTCGTCCGTCCGTTGGGAGGCTGACGAACTTTCAAGAGTTGGGGGATGTTAGGGGGGTTCGGTTTTGATGGATATTATTGGGTTCTATATGGTTCGATGATATTCTTTGCCAGTGCTGGGGTTTAGTTTCAACGTGTCTGTGCCAGGCGCCTGGCGCAGGCACAAGACTCCAACCAGGATCCAGGGAGAATAACAAACAAACTTGCATGTGCTGCATGTGTTTGAAAGGAACATGTTCCCATTGCCCAGCATGTACAAGCATGCAGTCGTTGAATTTTGGGGAATTTGGGGGGGCAGTTGGCGGAGTACACACGACTCCTCATGTTACTATAGCTCTAGTCATCCCAATGACCAAGGCAAGAGCAAAAATCAAACAGTTTAATATATGTTTCTTGGATGGTCCAACACATTCCCCTTAAAGAACTTTTATCAATCTCCCAACACATGCAAGCCGGCCAGCCGAGAAGGTCCGCACGCTTAGATCCGACTGATCCGACCTAAAATCACCTCCTACCCACCACATACAGTCCCCAGTTAGCCCACACCGTTCCATCAATCTAAAGGCTTTCGTCTTTGTTTATTAGGGAGTGAAGGATCTCAGTGAAACGTTTGGCCTGCCCAAAGCACAACGACCCCAAGGAGAACTATCAGATGTTTGCTGTTGTGCCGGACCACCGAAAAAAGCCCGCCGAGATGCCCGGGAGAGAGGCCCTGGAAGGAACGCGAGCGCGGATTGAGCAGCATGTTGGAGCCCGCCGGAGAGGCATCCGGGCCTCGATCAATGTCGCTGCGGTCGTGTCATTGCCGTAGTTGCCGTCGATGTCATTCATTCCGCCAAACGGGAGTCCATGCCATTCATCGTTGATTCAGCAGGGATACATGGGGAGAAGAGAGACACACAAACCCTGCCCCGCCGGCTGTAAAGAAAATCATATGTTGTTATTTGTGAAGATGACCTGCTCAAAGGTCTGGCTACCCCCCCTGTGCCATGGCCAAACCAGGGTCTAGAGATTGTAGAAGAAATCATTCCATAATCCTGGGACCGGAATATTGACCCGTTATACATTCACCCTTAAAACATCGCAAAGCCACCACCCAAAACGCAGGTGTCCATCTCCACGCCTTGCTCCAGTCCCGTCCCGTTCCGTCTAAGTCGTTGGTCGGGTCTTTTTCTTTCCAGTCGCGCCCCATCTCCCATCCACTGAGGGCCAGGGCTGAAGGCCTGGCACCGAACAAAAGGCACATCTGCGGAGTCCGGCGAAGGTCATCTGCCAAGGTCCGAAGTCAGGCCACATATCATGTCACAGAAACACACGATTTCTCACCTGCAAGCATGATGTCAGATGTCACTGGCGAGGAAACAAGCCTGGCGATCAACCTACACTCTGACTCACTAACATGGAAGTGGAAAGTGGTCCCTTGGAAGACAGGGGGTTTTCCACTTCCATGTTAGTGAGTCGGAGTGTACATCTTCTTTTTGCCGATGTCACAGGTGTACTGTACGATCTCTCGCCACACGAATAAAACGGGTGATGTGTCTGTATATATCCTGAAATTCCGACATTTTATAATTTAGGGCTCCAACCGCTCCAACCATATCCTCAAAAGGTGGTTAGACCCAACAAAATCCACCCTAACCACCTTCTCAGGATGTCGTTGGAGCCCTGAGATACTGTGGGGGACAATATAACTGGGATTTCCTGCCGTAGCACTGGCGTTTTCCACATGCTTGGCCCGGTTGGTCCAATGCTGTCTGAAGCTGGGCACGTACTTGCCATGCAAATGTGGACCCAAGTCAGCAGGCCCACCGTGATGAGGCCAAGTGACCAAGTGGACAATGATAAATTCATGCTATTACGACCCAGATCGATCTCCACTTAGATCCCACGGTCGATCCTGCCACCCAACCCGCCCGGTCCCAACGGTCCAGACGACATCGACCAACATCCCAAACACGACCCACGGTGAACAAGAGGACGCTCACCGAACGGACGCGGACCGAACGGGCGAGCCGAACGGACGCGAAGCGAGCGAACGAGTAGCGTAGCGTAGCTCTCCTGGCCGGTGTCCTACGAACGGAACAAGAGGACGCTACTGGAAGATTGATGGACTGACGGCGCTATGGCATGGCTCAACCACCTGAGTCTACATGGCTCAACCGACATTGGGGTAGCTGACCTGGGGTCATTGACATGCCAGTCTGATGGAGTCTGGGATATTGCAGCATGACTGTTGATTGCCACATCTGAAACGTATCCTTGAACCGCTTATTATTTGTCAGGGAAAGTAAAGTGCCAAGTGTTGATGCCATACTACGCGCCAG
Organism: Durusdinium trenchii; assembly: GCA_963970005.1. Classification (NCBI taxonomy): domain Eukaryota; class Dinophyceae; order Suessiales; family Symbiodiniaceae; genus Durusdinium; species Durusdinium trenchii. Next base: position 435,692 of record CAXAMN010006446.1, on the reverse strand, counting down.
TGACCTGTTGTCCACAAACACTAACAACGATTATACACATTACATGTGTTCAGGAAGGAACTTCATATTCTTTGGATTCTTCCGAAGCATCCAGCATTCCGAACATGTCGAACAATCAAATGCTCTCCAAGAGTGCAATTCTCCTTTATCCCTCCGCTAGAGACGATCAACTTGACGGGGGCAAGAGAGCGAAGCAATATCCCTGTACAATACAAACAGCAATGCCTATCCCAAAGTGGTGGCAGGCATAGTTAGGTTTGAAGCTGCCCCAAAATGTGAATGACCAACCCCAAGGGTACACCCCCAAGCTTACATGAAAAACACCAAATCTTGCGGATGTGCATTTGACAAAAGACATTCCTGACCAGCCACTTATCAGCCTATCATCCACCTATCTGTACCTCACTTGCTTGCCCGTACGTGTTGAGATGCCGAATGACCTGCGCCGATTCCCATTGGAGGAAGTCTTAAACTGCGCGCGGGTCGTTCCACGCGGGTCGAGCCTGATGGCTCGCTCCCTTGGGGATCACTGGCAAGGACAAAGTGTCGGGCCTCAGCGGTCAGTGTTTCTTCAGCGTGGAAGGATAAACTCGGTCGCTCGAGACAAAACATAAAACGATCATTTCCCAGAAGGGGAGTCACCCATAGGGAAATATATAGTCACCTTAAGCAGAACCAGGTATAGAGGAACTTGGTCCCTTTGACATCTTTCTGTTGAAGAGATCTTGTACCAACACCCTCCAACCGATTTTCCGGGCGACAATGTAGGTATCCAGAAACCGCCTGTCCCAAAACAGCCTGCGGGATAGGGTACTGGTATGTTTAAGTCGTTGATCAATCCTTTTTGGGGGATGCATGCCATGCCCTGTGGATGGTCAAATGCTGCAGTTCCTCCTTTGAGCAGTGTCAAAAGCCTCTTGGAAAACCTGTTCTACTCAGCAACAATCATGCGGAATCCCGAACATGCGGCATGCCTACACTGAGGACAGCTCTTTTTTGTTTAGGGTTCAGTATCATCCATGAAGGGAAAGACTGACCTTTACAGTCATTGAAGAAATGGGCGTGCATTGAAATAGGGAGACTTCCCAGGCAACGACCCCAAAGAAGGTTCGGAAGACACGGAAGACACACCAGTGTACCCAGCCAGGGCCAGGGGATCTCTCCATGAAAGTATACACAGCAAATCAAGAACTCTTTCGTTGAAGCACGCTTTCCCGAATCGACGTCCACCCCACAGGGGAAAGCCTGACTTTTGATTGTGAACCACAGAGTCCACTCTGCCTGGAAAGATAGCTGTTCGGGCAATCATGGCGCCCGGGCATTTCCAGCTTTGAGGAAATACTCGAAGAAAGCCTGGCAGAGTTCGGTCTGCAGTGGCGAGACATCCTGCATGTGGAGGGCAAAAAGTGCTGCACTTGAATATGATCACTGACTCCCTCAGATCCCCAGGAAATCACGCTTAACCGTTATAACTAACCTTTTTCCACCACTTCGTTTTGAGTCGGGAAAGCCAATGGCATATATATGGCATATGAAAGAACAGCTGTGGGTTGCTTGGCCAATCCAATTTGCAGTTTCGGAACTTAGTGTCATAGAACCAACAGCTCAGCTCATTCAGTTTGCTTCTCATGCAGACTTTTTCATATGAGCGGCGGCGTGTGTTTTTTGCTAAACTCAAACCCACTATCCATTATGTGGGGGCCCTATCTCGCTTAGACTACTTGAGTAGGAGGTCATGTCACAGTATCTCGTTCAGACTGCTTTAGTAGCAGATCGCAGTATCTCGCTCAGCCTACTTTAGTGTGATCAAACAAAAGTATCTCGTGTACGTGGGATCCATGTCTCATCTACCAGCGAATACTGATGTTGGACAAGCAAATAGACCATGCCATAGACTACTTTAGTCAACACCAAATAAAAGTGCTTGCTCATATAGGTGGTGTTCTTTCATCCAAGAGTCTACATCCCCATGTTTTGAGTCTATTCTTGCCTACATTGACCCTTAAAACGATAAAATCACCAGTCCCAATAGATCCTCTGGGCCCTGGGGGCATGGATCGACCGTCTGCGAACCAGGCACCACTGACTTCTGGTCCAACTGACCACACCCGTTTGGTCGCGCTGCGCGCGCATGATGCACACCTGACACACCTGACATGAATAAGAGGTGTCGGTAGCAACCGGAATCGTACTGTCCACACGCTCTTTTCACTGCGAAAGCGAGCGCGGTATAGCTCAAGGGCCCTAGGAGCCAAACGGCGGCAGACACAACATAGTGTGACAACCTGGCTCAACAGAATGAGATCCTACCTCAAATTCACACTCAACCTGTTCTACAGGTGTCACACGGCTATACATTGAAACTCTTGTGTCTTCCTAAGGCATTGGAGAAATCTACTTCTGCTTCTGTACAGTGTAGTGGCACTCCTTCAGCACTCGAAGTAGCAGATCTGGCTTCATGGACTTCGTCAAACAGTCCGACACCATCGTACTGGTGGCAATCCAGATCAACTTGTCTCCTCCATTCTCGAAAGCAATCCATGTTGGTCTTCCTTCTTGCCACAAATTCTCATGGATTCCTTGCAACTCGATACCAAGGCGCTTGTCACTCACCTTGGCCAGGACTTCCTGATTGAGGTGGTCAGAAAGCGAACGGCAATCAGTCATCGCCAAATGCGGAATGCATTCACGGGCATCATCTTCCCATGTCTTCAAACTGCGAATCTTGCCCTTGATCTCCGCAATCACACCTCTCAGCTTGTCACCTGTCTCGAGTCCGTTCTGGAGGGAATACGTTTCGGCCTGGAGAGTGCTGCGGCAGACTCTCTTAATTGTCGTGGATCCAAAAGACAGTGGCATCACCTTATAGGTGGTCGTCTTGTCATCCTTGATCTCCTTGAGATCACCCAGAAAATGGATCCTGCCCTGTTGCGACTTGTAGTTCTTCTCGTTGGAGAAGGAGGCATCTGTGACCGTGATCACACCAACTTCACTCCATTGGAGATGAGCCGCAGGAAAACACAATGCCACATCGTGACCTTTGTGTGCCAGGACAACGACTGCGTTAGCGTCTGCCAACGTGGACACAGTTGCATCTTTAATGCTAGACTGCAAACGGCTTACCCTGTAACCAAGGTCAGGCCTGGTCTGTCTCGAGATCCAGGCGAGCGATCCTGTGATCGATCTGAGCTTCGTGATGTCTTCTTGCTGGAGTCGCTCACTGCCTAGCCTAGACCCAACATCTGCTCCACGAATCTTCCTTGTGTTATCTGTTGTGTCGACTTTGATGACCTTGTCATCTCCTCGCACAAACTGCTTCCCACAGTATCGAAAGCGATTAGTGTCTGAACTGCCGACACTGAACTTGGCAAGAAAAGACTTCATCACTTCCTCGCCTTCCGGAAGAAAACTATAGAGCAAATCGTCCACGTGAGTGCACATGAGGGCACAAGCATCTCCTCCCTGCTCACCTGGGAGGTAGTACAATCCTGGGAAAAACTGGCTTGCCTTCAGGCCGCTCTTACGTGCATCGGCATCCAAACGCAACCAAAAGCCTCTTCCTGAGTCCGTGATTCCGTATACAGGGACCCTCACGAGAAAAAGGACATTGGGTTCTACACCTGGCAAACCTCCTCTTGGCTGACGCATGAGAAGGACGCGATCCAATGGTCGTCCCTGGAAATACGCCGAGGTGATATCAGCTGAATGGATGTCGGCCTGATGACAGGCTGCCCAACTGCAGACGAGACAGTGCATCTCGACATCGGCCGTTGGACTATCTGACCTCAAACCCTCTGTCATTTCAAAGTTCCCGCACGAAACTAGTCTGCTTTTATACATGGGCTTGTAGTCAGGGTCTCTCCCCTTCTTGTACTCTGCCTTGTCTACATCCACCCATTTGGATGGAATGCATTGGTGCCCTTCGTCAATGAGCTCTTGCGCTTGTTCTGGGGTCAATGCCACTACTGCTCCGAAATCTTCAAATTTGGACCATTCCTTTTGCCTTGTTTCCTGCAGGGCTTTCTGCACTTCTGGAGGCGCAGATTCATAGTGAATGCTCTTTAGAACCTTCTTACCTAGCTCTGCTTCATCCTCAGTCTGGGCAAGAAAACTAGTCCACATGGCATGTGCTTCTTCTCGATCTTGCTCTGGTAGCTCTCCGTCTCTCTGGCGTGCTCTCTCAAAATGTTCTCGAAGAGAAGCTGGCAAGTCGTTCAAATGATCATACACATTAGGCCATGCATGTGGAGCACTCGTGGACTCCCTGCGGGATGGTTGCAATGAGGTACCGCGTTCACTCTCCGGTTCGGCGACACGGGGCCTCACATTGCGACTATGCTCATTTCCTGTGTCAGGGAACGGACGTGAAACGGAGCTAGCGGACCTACTCAACTCTTCAAGCGCATCTTCACCTTCGGATTGGTCTTCATCAAAGAAATCCGGTCTGATCCCTACATCTAATTCATCATCTTCTGGAACAGGGGGTAGTGAACCAGCATCCGGAAATTGGGGTTCGGTTTCTTGAGATTCGATGTGTATTGGGGATCCGGGTTCGCTCGGATCTGCACGTGCATCAAGGAAAGACTGCTGAACACCTTCCTTGACAACGTTTTCGGGAAAAACAGGCTCACCATGCAAAACAGCATGAGCTAGTGCTTCGGTCGGCGTAGCAATCTTCACATTTTGATTGGCGACCAACACTGGAACATTTCCACACAACAACCACAAATTCCTTTCACCTTCATGGCCTATCACCCGACTAGTGGGACTCCATGTGGTGCCCCCCTTTTGATTGTCTCGACGAAAGGTCACTAAATCACCTACTGCATACTCCCGAGGAAGACTGGAAGCATTGCGAGTAAGCGCACGGGACACCCTTGACGAACAATCTAGGTGAACAAATGCTTTCTGAGCTTCCTGCCTGGCCATGTGCTGTAAGGCGAAAATGCTCTCTGGGTTGTGACGGGCTTCAATAGCTCCAAGCTCGGCGAACCGTTCTTCAGACAATGGACTCGGATCCGATCGGGGTCCTTTTCCAAGTACCCACTGACTAGGCGAGAAACCGACTCTACTAGAGTTGTTCTTGGTAGCTACTACCTCGAGCAGTACCTGCTCAACCTGTTCTCTGCCAATAGCGCTTGTCTCTTTGCAAACCTTCCTGAACAGTGATTTGACAATGCCTCCATGACGTTCTACACGACCAAGATTCTCCGGACTTTCCAGAGGGGTGTGGTACACTTGGATTCCATGTTCACCCATGTACTTCTTCATGACACCTCGGTTGTGCAGACCTCTGTCACATGCTATGTTCACAGGATGGCCACACCATGAGAACCAACGCTTCCTCAGTGCTTTCAGACATTCGGCAGAAGACGGTTGACCAGCACCAAAACGAACAACCTCACATAGCTGAAAAGTAGTACCCAAACAAACCATGTTCAACACTTGGAACTTGTCACCTGAAATGTCGTGAACTTCAAACACATCAATTCCTACAGTGTGGTTGAACGAGTAGTTGTTAGGCAATGCTGTCTTGTGCGTGGCCTTCTTCTGGGATGTTGCTTCACAAGTTTCGCATCTGTGGATCCTGACAGCATCAATGAATTCCTTTCGAACCTTTGCTGCACGAAGGAGATGGATCATCGTCTGTTTGGGGACGTGTCCAAATTGCCTATGCAATCTTCTCACACCAATCCTCACACGTGCAGGCAACTTGCGCCACATCCGGCGTCGTTCGACTTCATCTGCTGGCAGGCCTGGGATGTCCACTTCATCGACCAGTGTCTCTTCTGAGATCAGGTCTTCTACTGGATTCACTTGTGCACGATCTTCATCATCCCAGATGGCATCGAACTGCTGTTCATCATCCATGGCCTCTTCTTGCAGTTCACCAACAAATGCAATAGACATCTCATCATCCAAGGTTGTATCATTGGTCCATTCACCTAACCAATCAACGAACTGCCAAGACAAGACATCATTCATGGTCTGCCCTCGAAACCACGATTCGAAAAGCTCAGTCCACTTGGGATCATTGCAGGTGAATGCCAAGTCATGGTCGTTGATATGGGGAATCTGTGGAAATTCGTGTTTCTCCCATCTCGGGGTAGTTGCAACGTCAATGTGCAAAAACCGGCTACCACTCATGTCACAATGGGATTCTACTTCACCCAAAATCTTTCCATGTCTCAAAGGATCTGTACTCTGTTCATACTCGATGGCAATGACGATGTTCTTGTAGTCTTGCAAAACATCATACCAAATCTTGGAGTTCTCCTCAGGATTGAGGTACTCAGCTCCCACACCGACGTCAAAAACGTCTGCAACACCATCTGCTGCTTGAAGCTCCTGAAAGATGCGGGGATGCGAAGTAATGACCAAGGTTGGAGGCTCTGAAACTGGGACATCCTTCAGACCAATGCTGGATTTGACCAAAGCATCTTGATGGTTCAATCGGTCAATGCCCTCCAAGACTGCCCTCCTATGCTTCTTACCCATGGTGGTTCTCTCATTGGAGTCAATCTGCAGTGGAATGGACAAGACTCCTGAACTACTTGGCTGTGCATTGGGATCTGGAGGGACTTCCGAATCGGTTTCATTGCTATCTTCCAAGTTGATCTCAACCTGTTCTCTCCTATCGAGGTCCCATGCCATGTGTGCTACTGGCTCGTAACTTGCGGACTCAGTGGATGCAGGACTGGTTGGTGATCGTGACTCGGACTCTGGACGCTCAGTTTGAGATGCAATGGACCCTTCTGGAGTTCTTGTGTCCTCGGTGTCTGGTGTCCTGGATGATTCCCTAAGTCTCCTAGGCTTTGGGGGTGTAGGCGGCACGAACGAGCGAATCTCGGACCTTGGGGCCAAAACCACTCTCGGCTGCAGCGCCATATAGCCTTGCGAAGCACGGTGAGTGAAACTGATGACGTCGGACCACGGCTCTGAGACATTGGCCATGTCTCCTACAGGCGCTCCATTCTGGATGCGCTCCCAGATTGCTCCAGGTTCACGTTTTCGAACGTAGACCGACTTGATCCAACCCCATTTTGTCATCCAGCCTGCTTTCGAGACTGCTGAAGTGTAAACTCCACCCCTGATCTTGATGTCCACGCGGATGCCATGCCACTGCTGATCCTTGGGCGGCAGATCGCGGTTCACCAACCACAAAGTCCTGTCACGGTTGCTCCAATCCCTAGCTGCACCGGCCAGAACATGGAGGAGTTCAGGATCCACCTGGTCAACCTTCGGCACCCCATCGTTGGTCAAAAGGACCCACAACTCATCTTCCAAACCTGGACGTTGATCTTCATCGTACCTGGACTTGGACAAGAGCTGGGGCGGCGGACGATTTGGTGGTGGTGGATGATCAGGAGTGCGCGGACTCACAGGCTTCGGCGGAGGTGGTGGAGTCTTCGGCATCGTAGGAGCTGTCTTCACTGTTGATCTGGTCGGACGAATCGGACTCCTAGACCTAGTTGGCCTCTGGTTGGGTTCTGATGTACCAGCCGACTTTCTCCTCCTCAATGGGCTACGGGACCGCGGATTGCGATTTGCAAGCGTCGTCACGGCATCTGTCAACCTCTTGAGGGCTTGCAGAATCTCTTGGCTTCCGCTCGAAGTTCCTTCCGCTGGAATCTCTGGCTCTTCAACCTCAACCTCTTCTATCTCTTCTCCAACCTCTTGTTCGTCCAACTTGGTGTCGTCTTCATGGCTGTCAGCATCATCAAAATCCGGAACCGGCCTCACAGACGAGGTCACGGCAGCGCTCGGCATTGGTTTGCTCTTTCGAGATGCCACGGCGTCACTCGCCTTCGGCGGTCGTGAAGATGAAGATGGCCTCGAAAGTACTGGAGGGCAGGCTTTAGGTGGAAGTGGACGGGCCTTTGCACTGGTGCTGCGAATAGCCTCTTCTCGTGTTGGTGGTGGTGCCGTTGAACGCTCACCGGATCGCCACGGCACGTGGTCGTCCGCATCACCTCGAACAGCTCTTGGAGTGTGAACATTCATTGTATGTGCTGGAGTCAATGTCACAGTTGTATCGCCGAAAAGCGGCCCACAAAGAGTGCAACGTCCTCCACACGACATCTCACGCCATTCAGGCGAGTGAGAATGAATCACAACACACGTGAAGCCCTTCGAAGCAAGATGCCTGTGGATCAACATGCTTCCGCCCACAGAACGATGACGCCCTGACTTGCAGCGCACGTCCAAAACTCCCTTGTCATGGCGCTCCACAAAGTCGTCCACCTCACGAAAGATGCGGTCAAGACCTCTCTGATCCCTCCTAAGACCATTCAAAATGGCCGGATGCCTTCCCACGTGTCCACGCAACGAAGGATCCTGGTCGGGATCCCACAGCGACTTGGCGTTGATGTACTTCACGGGGATACCGCTGCCAACATGCTCTGACAACCTGTCTTCAAACCGGTCACCTCCTGTGACCAGCAAAAACTCACGGCTCTTCAAATTGCCAATGATGTTGCCAAGCGCACGATGGATACCTTCGGCAGTCTGGGCTTGGTACCCTCGCTCTGCCGTATCCAATCTCTCCATCGGAGTATCGAAGGCTGTGAGGGCGACACGAAATTTGCGATGACACTTTGGAATCTTTTGGGGCATGGTGGCTTCGAGACTTTGGACCAATTGTTGAGGGGTAATTGCCAACATCATCAAACCGGTGTGTATGCATCTGAACACTTTGAGGCGTTTTCCATTGATGCTAATGATACCATTCTTGAGGTCCTTTACTAGTCCCAAGTGTGCCTGAGCATGAAGAGACAAAAGCAGCGGAGATCGACCTTTCGACAGCTGGTGGGATTCAAGAACACCATGCACTGGATCTCCCTCGTCGAAGTGCAACGAAAAGGGTAATGTGCGGGATCCTTCTGTAGTGGTCCCTTTTTCACCTAATCCGGCAAAGTTCTTCGACGTTGTGGTTGAGAAAGGGAAATCATACCCCAGCTTCTTCAGCTTGGCTTCCACGACGTCTCCCCAGTGCTTTGAATGGCAGGTGGAATTACATCCCTCGTCGAGAACGACGTAGATGTTCCCGTCGTCTGGGCTGTACATGTCCCTGGCTTCGTGAAATATGTGCACCAAACCATCTGTCATCTGGGTAGGTTCCTCCCCATGAAAACAAATGCCGATCCCTGCAAAGGGGTCTGGATCTTCGGTGTAATCAATCATGGTGAACGAGTCTCCTTTGCTCTCTTCGATGGACAGGTGGAGGAGCTCGTGCAGCTTGATCGAAGTCACTGCCTCGGTTTCGGCTGCTAACGCGACTTGGGCGGCAAATTCAGTCAAAATCTTCTCTAGCATCTCGGGGGTGTGTCCTTCTTCGGGTTCCTCTTCAACCAAACGTTCAATCATTGGGATCCTATCGAGCGGTGCGTTGACGACTTTCTGAGAGGCTGCCTTCCTAGTCTTTTGGAGCTCCATCGGAGTCTCATCCAAAAACGAACAACAAAGCTTGCAATACACTCGGTGAACAGACCTGGAAGAACCTCGAAAATCGGTGTCCGAGTGCGGGCAATCGTCATATGCAAACTTCGGGGCTTGCTCTCTACGCTCGGTGGTGGAGTTCCCACAGACAAGGCATGTCTTCTTGATAGTGTATGCTGTGCTCCCTTGTTTGGTGAACTCGGAACAATTCTTACATTTCTCTTTTGGTGGATATGGTGGTTCTTCCTTGAGGACCCTTTTGGGATTGGCTGCAATGACGATGAAGAAGAAGCACCACCAACCTTCCTGAAAACTGAAGCTCCCCTATATTCAAAATGCTGATCAACCCATGTGACGAAAGCCGAAGCGATTGGACTCTTGCCATTCTTGATGGCCCATTGGTGGTAGTCAGGATGTTCATGAAGGATCTGCCAAAACGTCTTCCCCCTGAACTGTCCAGCTAAGAACTTCCTATCGCTTCCTTCAGGCCTTGCGAGATCGTTGGGACTCACTGGTGCCTCCGGACGAACTCCTGAGCTGGCCTTCACGGCCATGTGAGCAATGCTGTCGGTTGGAGACGCCGCACCTAGAAAAATCCCCTCGTCCTCGGATGAATCGCTCATGTGGGCAATGTGTGCAGCAGGTTTCGGGGCTGATCCAGTCTTCGGGGCATTGGGCATCTTACATTGGGGGTCTCCGGCCCAGTGACCTAAACCACCACAACGAAGACACTTGGATTTCGCCTTGATCTCGGACAGTTTCTGTCGACGTTGCTCGATGCTAAGGTGAGACTTCACTATCTTACCTTTGCCTTTACCTTTCCCTTTGAATTTATCCTTGCCTTTGCCTTTTGCCTTCCCGAAAGCGACGAATGCGGCAAGCTGCAATTGGATAGCATCACCTGAGGAACGTTCTTCGGCATCTTCGCAATCAACTACTGCATTCAAGGCAATTGCTTCATATTCATCAACATCATCATGATACTCAAAATCTTCGTATTCAGGATGGCTAGCATGTTCATGTTCTTCAGACTCTTCAACCCCTCCTAGCATGCCTACGAAAGAATCTTCTTCATGATGATGCTCCTGCAAGTCCTCATCTCTCCAATCGAAATTGTCTTCCCAATCGGGATAGATGGCATTGTAACCAGCACGAGGGTATTGGCTACCTTTACCTTTACCTTGGTACCCCTTCTGGTACCCTTTGCCTTTACCTACCTGAGGCTGAATTCCCCGTCCTGTCCAGGATCGGGACCCTTCACGAAGATGGATTCCACTGTAGTTGTCAACCAAGACTCGTGCAGTACCTTCGAAGTCATCGTTCTTGCGACAAGCCTTCACCACGAGGATCTCCTGCCTGGAAATACCTGACATCTCCAGCAACAGCTCTGTGCGGAAAGCTTCTGAGATCATCATTGTGGGGTCAAGCTCAACCAACAAGGTCCACCAACGTCGTCGACGTTGAGTGTACGACAACATGCTCTCTGTAGGCTGTCTCGACAGTGGTCCTCCATGCTTCTGTCCTGCGCGAAAAAGCTCCTTACTCTCCTCCAAGGCTCGAGGAAACACATGATTACGTATCACCTCGATGAGACGCTCCAGTCCCCCTGGACGTGCAAGTGTCTCTAGACCTAAGTCTCTGGCAAGCAAAAAGGCATCACCTCTCAAACCTTCTACGATCTTGTTCACTAGGACACTGCGATCGATGATACTCGACTTGTCTGACTTAACGGACGAAGCCTTCGGTGATGTTGCATCAACCTTCGACTTGGGAGTACCGGCAGTCTCACGCGGCTCGGGCTCAAACTCCTCGGGATAGTGTCCAGGCGAAGGGAATGCGAATCCTTCGTCTGACTCTGGTGGCCAAGGCTCCCCTTCATCGGCAGGTCCAGTCACGGGATCCTGCTTCTTTGCTGGTTGCGTTTGGGCTTGGTCGTACAGCTTGATGCGGAGTTCGGTTCGAAATTTCCAATCATGAAATGATGCAGGATCTCCCCAATAGATGTAAGACCCACTCTTAGTTTCCAGGGGGTTGCCTATTCTATCACCAGTGCTACCCGAATGGAACTTGAGTCCAGCAATGGACATGTTCGACGATTCCGACGGAGATTGCTCGGGCGAGCAATCTATTCCGGGCTCTGTCCCCAACGGGATCAGAGGAGGCAAGCGAAAGCACGCAAGGAATGCAAGCTCAGGCTTGATGTTCTACGATTCCAATGACCTGGATCAGTACGTGCCGGAGTCAGGCCGTCACCTGCTCCGCTACCAATGTCGGTAGCAACCGGAATCGTACTGTCCACACGCTCTTTTCACTGCGAAAGCGAGCACGGTATAGCTCAAGGGCCCTAGGAGCCAAACGGCGGCAGACACAACATAGTGTGACAACCTGGCTCAACAGAATGAGATCCTACCTCAAATTCACAAGAGGTTACCAAGCTTCAACCGAAAAGTTGCTTGGCAACATCCAGTTTCATCCAGGACATTCCAGGACCACATGGCGAACATGATTGAACCAAGGGAATGATCTGTTGAAAACGCGGGCACACAGTGCCCGATCGCGACAGCGGCGATGGCAAAATGAACGCCTTGGCGTTTGGATTGGTCGTTGCTGCAGGACATCCACGTGGGTCGAGAGCCAAAAGGGTTGCGGCAGCGATTCGGACCTTCCCCGGAAGGTGGTTCAAGCCGCAACTTGGATTAGCTTAAGGGGAAACCACCCCGATGTAGGCAGCCATACAAGGAGTGTCTGGAATATATTCCAGAAGCGGATTCACTCGGTTCGGCAAAACCAAACCCAAGAGGGGCACGTGCTTGTCTGGAGGGGTCGAGCACTTCCACTGGCAGTTCCGGTCAACGGTCTATCACCATTCTCCAAGTCTTCTTCAACTCCTGGGATTGTCTGTTACAGTTGCAATATCATGAGTATCTCCTTCTGGTCTTCCATTGCTTGCCCAAGGGGCAGTGGCGGGCAGCCTGCGTGTCCTGGTGAAGCACTTCTAGGGGAAAGTCTGAACTGCACTCCCTCATCTTCATGACTGGACAAAGCCTTTGAAGTCTCACCGGTCGATTTGGCCAACCCGAGGAACACCGGCGGCCTAACCAATCGTTGGGGATCCAGTCGTACCGAACCTCAGAAGGCACTTGGATCCCTCCAAACCCAGCCCAAACACCTTCTCAGAAGGCTAGGGAATGAGAATGTCTTCCCTTCATCTGGTCCAACTCTGAAGTAGCACAACGAAGACCGACCATATTTCTGCAAGAGCAAATTTAAATGCCCCAAAGTGTCGCGGATCAGTTGTAGCCTGGCACAACTCATGGAGTTGAATCGATTTGGGTGACCAGCCGCCGGCGGGCTGGTGAAGACCCGTGAGCCCGATGGACTACATGGTCACTCCCTAGGGTGCAGACCCTTGTTAAATCGAAATATACCTGGATCTTGCAACTGTGCATATATACAAGAATATACAAGTCATGTTCTGCCTTTTCATCAAAGAAACAGTCAAAGTGAATAACTGTTGCAGCGGGAACCACTCCTTTTGCGGCCGCTCGCCTCACTCCCGACCCCAAGACGCACGGAGACGAGAACAGAAAGACTGCGCGGAGACCGGAAAGACTGGGCTTGGCAGAGAACTTGGAAGGATTTGAGTTTGGAAAATTGCTGTGGTTTCTACGTTAGGATACGTTAGGAGACCTTGACCATCAGAAACCATCTGCGACTGGAAAAAACAACCAAGATCAACCAAGTGCTTCTAAATGTTTCTCCGCAAGGCGGTAGCTTGAATAGTGTCTTTCAACTGCATGTCGCATTGGAGAAGGTCCGATACCCTTCTCGAGTTCTCATTTCTTTTGTAGACAGAACGTCGCAAACCGTTCCAAACGTCACCGAAGGAATCTCGAAGGAATGCGCGGTGAGCCAGCAACCATCAGTGCTTCTTTCGAAACATACACAGCTAGGCCCGGCAAGACTCAGTCATGGTAAGTGGAACTTTGCTCAGTCATGGAACCAGGTCCTTGGCAGAACCTGTGCACTGTGGGCTTGTCAATGTTTGCGTTTGATCAAAGACTCAGTTACAATGAGTCAGTCTTAGGTGTGTATCGGTTTGTCATGATCCTTGTGTGTGTGTCATCGTGTCTAGCTAGCTACTTGGGCGGCCGGCCTCTTGAAGCTTGTAAAAATAAGAATGGACTGCATCTTGCCTCCTACAGTCCCGTGGAAGGGCTGTTGAGGAGAAGGTGGTTAGGGTAGATTTTGGGGGTCTGACCATGCACCTTCTGAGGACATGGTTGGAATGAACATGTATGAACTGAAGACAGTCTAATCTCGACCTTGTGCCATGGCCCATTCCGTGTCTTTGGCCAACTCGTTGCACAGGTTGGCGAGCGGGATCTTTTTTTGGCTTGCGCCGGTTGGATGGCATTTCGTGGTGGTGTGTCTTCATTCCTTCTTTTGACCAGGAAGGAACATTCACTTATATATATTGCGTATATATCTTCTATATAAGTAGTATTAGTATCAACAACTGCCCCTGTTTGGGGAATCAGCTTCCATTATCAACAAAACACCAACAGTTTTGAGATGTGTTCAGTGGCGTTGGCCCCGCCCATGGGATCGTTCAAAAACGGGCTCTTCGCTCTTCATTCACCGGCCGCTCTTCGCACGTGGAAGACCGCCGTGTGGAATGATCGCCATGTCGAATGGCCCGTTTGAATGCACCCTTCTTTCGATGCGTTGATCCCGTGGCATGAGAACACGACCATCGATGACCGCCGGGGATTCACCCAGGAAGCGGGTTTCACATCAACACACCAGGTTTCTGCCCAAAGACTCTTCGACGGTTCTCTCCATCTGCTTGGAGGAACCCAAAGAAAAAGACCAACACGGGTGTCTTGAGGCGAAGTGGCCGATTCCGATTCATTCACCGCTGCTTTGGATTTCAGTGACCTCCTTGGTCAAATGCCCATGAGACTGGCCTAGTTGCCGATCAGGCCAGGAGTGGGTTCAGGGGTCAATCTACTAGGCATATCGTTTTAAATCTATTGCCATGCATACATTACATGGAGTGTCTGGGTTATGGGAAGAGTGTAGGTTATACAAGTCTAGTCGTATATTATAATCTAATATGTGCCTCATATCGATATGCAAATCCTTCGACACACCACCGGGCCAATCCCTGTAGCAATGTTCAGCTCAACGGAGGCAAGAAGCCAGAAGTAGGCAGAAAAATGGATATGCTTTTGACCCCAGTAAATCATCATGTACATCCCAGAAATCCCAAAAGCAAGCCAGTGGAACCATCTAGGCCAGGTCAACGGCAGTGTTTAGTAGGGCCATCAGTGGTCCTGAAATAGAGAGAACAAACTCTGATAAGATTTCTATGACGAGTTTGTTTAAACAACCAGCAAAGACGTTCACATCACATGAGCTGAATCAGATTTTGATACTAAGCATCTCCAAAGACTAGATGCCTAGAATTACCTAGAGCCAAATCCTAGTTCTTTCTTTCTTAGACAAGATCAATGTTGGTTGTGTGTTGCTTGTCACTTGCAACAACCCAAAGAACTGAACAATCCCCTTGGCCGTTCTGACTGCTGTCTGTTGCGATAGACACACAGGATGAAGCTACTCCGGACAATCCCTCCTATAATTCAATACAGCATAATATTATGATACCCTTCAAAAATATTCAAGCATATACTCATATATACTATACATGTTCTTTGTAGAACGCAAGAAGCGATCTTTTGTCTTTGGCAGCCAAAAGATATGAGGGAGTACAGTTTTGACACCTTGCTCATGACAACAGCAACTGGAATCCACGACAGGATGGACAAAACTCCCCGACCAGGTGAACCATTGCACCTTTGAGAGACGACCGAATGCATTGGATGCAGTTCTGGATGACAACCGAACCAAGGAATTCAGCAGGTTTCCATATCTCCGTTCCCCAAATTTCCCCATTATCAAGTGAGCCAAGACATGCCAAGACACGGAACACCGCAAGAAAGAAAAACGTAAATATTCCCCAAGACTTCAACACATTAAAGCGGGTAAAGCCAGTCCGAAGACTTCAAATATTGGGAATGGATGATTAGTGTCCCCCAAAGAAAGCCTCGACGCCAAAGGACCCCCCTCTCTTCCACTGCTTTTAGACGTCCCACGTCCGAACCGTGTCTCGCCTTCACAAGAACTGCCCAGCCCAAAGAACTGGACAAAAAGGACTTCTCTTCTCCTCTCAACTGTCTTTTTCCATTATATAAGTCTACCAATAATTCCATCCGCAATTCTACAAGCCCTTGAGCATTTTGGTTCAACCAGTTTCTCCATTCCGTGACGTGTTTCTTATAATTATACTACACCCCGGAAGCTTCAAGGTGTTAAACCTGAAAACCCCATCCGGTGTTAAAGGAACATAGTCTTCCAGTCTGGTCTCAGGTGTGTATGTCTATTGAAAAAGCAAAAACACACATCACCGACTCCTTGCACGAACACCGCCGAGCTGCGAACCGTGCCCACCACGAGAGCTGTCAAGGCGAACCCGCTGCTGCGGCGCCGTTCTTTACACAGCAAAACACGCCGCTGGTGCGAAAGTGCCCTGCTTTTGCTGGACATAAAAACTGCTTTTGTTTCAACAAAACAAGTGGAACTGGAGTTGTTGATCATTTTGCCTCAACAAAAACTCAATACTCTATACAGTGTGATCCTCGAATTTCATAGATTTCAGAATGCTGCTGACAGAAGGTGCAATGGGACCTGGGGAACATGGAGAACATATCAATATCGGTGTGAGGGCACCATCTAATAGAGATTATAGAGTACGCGTTAACTGCTGACATTGTTGTTGTCCGTTGTACCAAAAGAGATGCTGAGACGTGTTGGTGCTGTGGATTCACAGTGCCCCAACCTTTTCAATCTTGCAACAAGCCAAGACCCTTGACACAGGCTCTGCTGCATCCTGCTGCCTGATGGTAACAAGAAATGTCGTATGTGAAATTATGGTCCTTTCTATTAATTAAGGGCACGAACGGTGCTCCCTCATCGCACAGCACGAACCTGTAGCTCAACGACGTGCCTTCATGTGAGCAATTGCAATTGCCAAAGCCTCTTATGCCTCTTACATGCAAAACACCACATCAGTCCATCATTATAAGGCAATAAGCGGAACATCTGGGTGGGGGCCCCATGGATGACTACTCCGTCCATCGATGACTCATCTGGATGTGACTCGCAAAGTAAGATCCAAGGATACACAGGTGTGTGTTCTGATTTCCACGTTGCAAAAGCCTTTTGGCCAGGTGGAACGTGTTATCTCCTTTGTGGACGCGGCGGGGCACCTTCTTCCACGACGCGTCTTCCAAACATACAGCTTCGGTCGGTCTGAGGTAAGACCCACGGTCCTTCCTGACGATGTATGACCCAAATCTGGGGGACACATCCTTGAACATGTAAAAAGCTTGGTGAGCGGCGTGCCTTCTTCGTGGTGAAGGGTTTGCAAGGATATCCAGATCTAAAACCTAGTCCATGAACACTTGGACACCTTCTCTGAGTGTGAAAGTCCAGTTGTTTGACACTCTTGCACTATATGTTCATATATGTTGCATCGAAAATGGGGGGCTGGTACTGGTTTTTGGTCATGGGCACTTATGGTTTATGCTGGTTGGGACATGTTTCAAACTGTAGATGAAGTTGCCATCCGCAAAAAATGCCATCTTACGAGTACCAAGCCAACCTGGTCATGCGTATTTTGTGTGGGCATCTGTAAACGGACAGGTGAATCATCATTTCTAGCAGGCGAACAGTGACCTCAGACGAACCTCGAATGGCGGCTTCTCTTGAAACGCGACCCTTTCACGCGACCAGGCGGATGGCGGCAAAACTCCAATAAATCGTGCAAACATGGATCATGCATTGCTTACCAAAAGCAAGAACAACAAAAACAAAAAAACACACACGCACAAGGCCTAAGGACCTCCTCTCTTCACAAGATAATGTCTCCCGAACAATTCAGTGGATAAAAGGTGTATCTGTGGCTGACTGGTTACTGGAAACTCAATCTTCTAAACTCGCAAACAATGATTGACACACACACACACTGGAAAACCCCTCTCTGTCTGTGCTGTGATAACTGTCTTGAGTCTTGAGTATAGTAAATACAATGATTGTCTCTTCCAGGGTCGGTTCACCCATTTCGGCATCACACCAGCAAATTCACTTTTGTCTCCTGCAAAATCGGAACATGATGCAACACGTGTTGAAAACGCTGAAAACGCGAACCGCAGTATATCTCATGAGATATGATGGGTTCGTTTTGGCAAAGGAAAGACAAACACCATCACCGATCACCGGATCTGATCTGATCCCTGACCAGCTTCGAACACGCTGAGGGCGTCGGATGCGACCTAGCACTGGTCGGGTGCTCTCTGAAGACGTTTCGACAGTCCAAAGTCTCTATAGCACATACACCAACCAAGTTCCAAAGGGTGCTCTGTTTCCGCTTTGATACCCGAGTCTTGCCGATAGCCAAATTGCACCACGCTCCTTGTCAAGCGCTTCGTATTTTCACTGGTGCCAGAGTGGTCCGTTTTGCGCTCCAAAGGCTGCCACGTGTTGTCGACCAAGTTGTTGTTTGAAGCCAGCAGCTGGCTCCCAATGTTTAGATATCTGAGCCAACAAACATCCCCTGGAAGCCACACTAGTGACTTGGTGTTCAATTCTGTCAAACAAACATCCCCGCTCAATGTTCTCAGGGCTTACAACGGCTTACCAACTCGATGTTCTCCAAACTTTTGATGCACCGTAATAAACAAAAGCATTCACAAATATACCCCTCACAACTCTTGGCTCAAATCCCAAAGACTGCCTTTGACCAGTCCCTCGTACCGTCAGCATTTGAGCCAAGGGGTGCTTACCAGAATGTACAAGTTTCCGAACCATCAGTCTCAACTCTCAACAGTCAAACAGTTTTCTTCACTGGAACACCAGCAACCCTGGAGACGAATTCAGCTCCACTCTGCCCGGGCGGCCCCAAAAAGCCAGCCCGAGAGATGACACCGCCCGAAAAGCTCGGCCAGACTTGCGGGTGAGTGGTGGGCGCGTCCATTGAAGCAGCGTACGCGAAACGTGTCATGCAAAGGGCGGCGGCGGATGTGTACTCATGTTCAAACCTAAGGCTCGCCAGTTAGACCAAGCTACGAAAAAGAGGGCTCCCAAATTTGGTAGCGTTTTGCAAATGCAGGTTGATAGACAGCTCTGGTCGCAGAAGTCGTTGCGCGACCAACTCCAGTAAAATGGTTTTGCACTGTATGGGGGCCTTTAAGTGTTTAACAGGAAACATGGGGGATCTAAGAGTCCTCCACGTCGGCCAGGGTCATCTTAACTTCCAGACTGCATTGTGTCCATGATTTGATGGCGATTTGTGTGACTCTCCACACCCATGCATCTCTCACCCTTAGCCGAAAAAAAACAAACGAATTCTATGTCCGATCCTGTGATCTTTTTTTCGCGAATTCTTCACAGCCCGGGTCCTGGCCTGAATTCATCCCCCTTTTCAAACCTGGCGACCGGCGCGTTTCGCTCGCCATGCACCGTTGATTGAATGGGACGTTGAAGTTCCAAGTCTGTTGGGGACAACCATAGTGATGGTCGGTCGTAGGCGGTTCGAGTCAATCTTCTTCTCAACTCCCCCAAAGGTTTTTTCTGGCACATGTTTTGAACCCATTGGGTTCTCATGACTGGGGTTTCAGCACATGAGCCTCAAACACCCACAATCTTCCTGCATGTCAAACCGCGCAGGATCAGACCCAATCAGAAAAGGTTGGACTCTCAATTTCAACCACTCAGCCTTGTCGATGCACTTTATCTTGGTGAATGGAAGATCAAATTAAAACTGATGTGCCTTCCCCATCCTTCCCCCAATCAGCACAGTCCGCAGGAGGCTTTGGATAACCATGTTCCTTTACCAAAGCAAGGGGGGGACCACGGGGCCCCTGCTAGCAGCGGAAAACTCATTGGGTAGTCAATTCCGGCCGCCAGCCAACAAAAACGGCTAAAGAGCAGCTCCAGCTAGCTGATGCTAGCTTTTGTGAAGATTTTTGTTGTTCCGTTCCACCCACTCGTAGAACCCCAAACAGTCCCAACCAAAAGCGAACAAATGTGAACTCCCCCATACAAAACTATAATAGAAAGAACGGGCCCCAGCTTTCCCATCCCCTTGCTGCCCCTTCTTCACTCTAGCTTATGCCTAGGCGGGGTGGCGCTTGGGAGACTGAAGATTGCAGTGGCTCAGTCCTTGCTACGCTTCGCTGTGTAGCCTTTACCAGCACTCCTGACAAGTAGCACGCACTGTCACGCAAGCAAGGCTCCTGGGGCGACAGTTCTGGCCCGTTGCGACACCTCTTTCAGTGTGTATCGAAACTGCAGTTTGGCACCCTTTCCACCAGCCTTTGCGTGCAAAGCTCGACGGCTGTGGCATGGCGGATGGATTTTGTGGGCAGGGTCGACGCGGTTGGATCAACAGCTTGTCCTTCGCACTTGGAGGGCAGTTGATCGGCAATGCTTTCGGCCAACCAACCAAAAGCAAGCAAAAACATCGACCGCGACAGCAACAGCTTAGAGCAATCCTTCCTCAGCTGCAGGCATCATGGGTGTTCCTTCCCAGCACAACATAACCACAGAAACACACTGATTCTGTACACCTGCCACAGAGACACCCTGTGGCAGCCTCCGCCCTCTCAGGAACCTGTGGAATCTGTGTCGTCTGTCGCCCTTCGAACTGGAGCATCCGACCAGTGGGCCCTGTTTCTTTTAGGGGTCCCACAGTCCGGCAGGATGCGAACCACCCACCGCCCAAATACGATTCACCCACCGCAAGCCACGGCCGGGAAGCCACGTCGGTGGACGTCGGATGGCTGGGATCTTCCTCGCAATGCTTGGCCTCGTGGAGAAGTGTTTTACAACCAAGAGCCGCCCCTCCTCCCAAGCCGGGCGCAATCCTGCTAGGAACCTGAAGCCTCACGCCATGAAGACTCATGCAGAAACAACGTACATGAAAGAACAGGAACCAGGCTTCGGCGGCACCAGGGCATTCGCCCGGCTCAAAGCCGAAATCGGTCGGGTCCATTGGTCCATCTCCTCCGACACGGTCCGTGCCGAAACCACACCATGATCTCGGCCCCGTGACGTCCACGGTTCCGAAACCAGAAAAACATGAAGGTCAACCAAAAAGGATATGAATCAAATATAATAGATCGATGATATGATCTATTAAATTATGTTCTTTTCATTTTACGCCCCAAAACCAGTCCTGCGATTGAGCAGCCCAGCCTCCCCACCCACCCGCCAGAGCGGTTGAGTGGTTGTCCTTCCTATGATTGAGTTCTATAGTATCATCATAAATGGAACATGCCAAGATATGCCAAGTACAGCCAATGTTTTTTTTGTATCTTCCACCTTTCACCCAACTTCGATGACATACTAAGCCTGCCATGACACCAATGCTGAAACCTTGTCATCACCCCGCATCTTTCACGTCCCCATTTGCTTACAATCAATAGCCGCCCACGTCAGGACCCCCGCCCCCGGTCCACCGCGCCTCGGGAACGTCCCGCCACCGGTCTGCCGCGCGACTTTTGCGCGCGCACAACACGGAGCTGCTAGCGATTGGCGGAGAGCGGCTCGTCCAGGCTCCCGAATCTGGGGGGCTTTCCGCCTGAGGTGAAACCGCGTGTTGCAAACGGTCTTGCTAGTAGGTCGGTGCGAGCAGTGGGGGCTCACAGGCGAGTTTGGTGTTTAAAATACACAAGCTGGGGGGGTTGATATGCAACTGTCATGACTGTCATGCAACTGTCACCGTTTTACCTCCAAGATCTGTGCTTTTTGTTGTAACCAAGGAGAAAGACACCCGCGGCGTGCAGTCGATATCTACTCTGTTGGGTCGGGTATTGTAGGTTGCAGGATGTTCAATGCCCTCACTCCCTCACTGGATTGATTGAAATGGCTCGAAATACCCGCTGTCATCAGTCCTTCGGTTGACGATGAGTTCTTTCAACACTATCAATGCAGTCACTGATGTCTCTTCAGGTGATCCTGAGTGTTCTGGGAGGTTAGTTCTCTGTGCGGTAGGTATCCAAGCCTCCACTCTGGTGGCCACTCTGGTGGCCGCTGCTGAGCCTAAAAAAAGGAAAAACACGTCTTCGACCAGGCATCTATCACCCATAGGGATCCAGTCGTACCTCCTCAGGTATGGTGATTGGAAACTATCTATGTAAGCTTGGAGGGCCCAAGTACCTTCTAAGAAGGTATGTGGATCCCTAGGGTCACAGAACAGCTCGCAAACACACAAAATACCCACAGAAAAAATTGCTTCCGATTGGGGTCACCAATGGGCTATGCTACCGGACACCCATTGGAAGCACTAGACATGTACGAACATGTTTTTTGCTTCCTGTGCTTCCATGCCACCAAGGTGAAATCTAGAAATCCGGCGTCGTTGTTTCGTTTCCTACCTCAAAAACTACAGAAGAAACCACGCCTTGTTCAGTCAAAAATATTGGAATGGCCTCCGCGCATCATGTCAAGGCCATACGGAACCAACACATGCGCTGTAATTTTGTTCATTTTCTACCAATCTCCAATTGTTTCACACTTGGTATAGAAGTACTTGGTGTTTCACACTGCTATAGAAGTAATAAGTATAGCACATACCAGGAGTCACAAAGGGGTGGTGTTTAGTCCCATCCAGTGAGTAGATGTGACACCCCTAACCTCCAATTAATATATAAGCCCCCTTTGCAACTCCTGGTAGTAGCACTCGCCCAAAGTGGCCCTGCTCCTTCCATCCGGGGCCCACCACTTGGGGCCCCGGACGGCGCGCCGGTTCAGTCGACCCTGGCGGGATCCGTGCGGTTCAGAACCGGGAGGGTAGGTTTGTTGGGCAATGGATCGAAGAGTGATCCTTGGTACAAGTAAGCAGGATCTAACACATGTCTCCCAACTTCTCCATGTACATCAAGCTAGATTGAGCCGTCTTCAAACGGAGTGATTGGGTATATCTAAATCAAACGGAGTGATTTGCTTTCAAAAAGAGGTCTGAGGCTCCGTCATCTCCGGACTGCTCCTCCCTGATTCCAACCACTGATTTACACTAAGAACCGTTTCCCTTTTAGAACCCAACTCCGCACTCACCTACACCGGCGCGGCGCGCCACGCCACCACTGACGGCCACAAAAACCCCGGCGACGTCGGCCTCGGCTCCATCGCACCGGTGAAGGCTTGCCGCATGCGATCAATGCTACGCCAAACCTCGGGCCGGACCCGGGCGGTGCTGGGCGGAGGCGAGGTGCGTCCGTTGCGGTGCGTCCGTTGCGGTGAAGATTCCCCCGCCCCACGTGACGTTGAGCCCCTGATCACAACCAGAACCACTCTTGGTATAGAAGCCTCGTGAATGAAGCTCAACAAATACTCAGGTGCCATGTGGGGTCATTGATGTAAATAATATGTTGAAGGATGAAGGTATGACTACCACAGCCCTCTGGCCTCTTGGTGAAAAAACGGTGTGGATCAGCCTCAACAGCCTCAACCGCAAAGAAAAGAGATGTGCGGCGGACCGGCTGTTGGGGCGGGGCCGGCGGGGCGCGGCGGGGCGCGGCGGGGCGCCGAAGTGCTAGGAGGACAAAGGACTACAGCGACGGCCTCCGGTCCCAAATAGGAATGGCCAACCAAGAGCGACCAGCTGGAAACGCTAGCAAGGACATCTGCGGTGGCAATGGTCCTTTCGACTGTGCAACCCCTCAACTTTGGCATTGCGTCCCACATCTTGCATGTCCTGCAGCCATCTGCAGCCCATTTGACAGCTCCTAGGAGCCTGGTATTCCAGTTTGTTTCAAGTAGCTATGCTGCTGTCCCTCACCTTTCTCCCTGGTCTCCCCCCCCACCTTTCCCTTCCCCTTTCCCCAGTGGCCATTCGCTTCTCTTTCTGCCGGCGCTTCTTCTCACCTCCCCGACAGCGAAGGTCGTTGGGCAATGCGGCCATGGGGCGACGGCGAAACACGGACAGCACGGCTGGGTGTGTCCCATCGACGTTGGGAACTTCGAGCCGTGCGCCGTGTCGACATCCGTGCATGGCGAAACATGTGGAGTAGCATCTGATGTTCCATCCAATCGAACAGATGTCGACACGGAACAAACATCCAGTGGGGTCAGTGTTGAGAGTCGGTCTAGTTCACACCAGAAATTGGGTCAAAAAGAAGAACCACACAGTGTTTATCTACTAGGACCCACAGTTGGGGTGGTGCACCCCGATTCACCTCTGTTCGGGGCGACTGTCATAGAGACGCCAACCAAGGGGGCCCTGGTATGACATTTGTGTAGAAACATTGGCGGTCATAGGGACCCTACAAAAACCATCCCCCTTGTCTGATGGTAAGTCCTGGCAGCTTTTCCTTTTATAGAAAAAACGGCTATGAAATACTTTGGGCATCATTACTCTCTATAAAATGAATAGCCATCCTTTCTATAAAATGCATAGCCATATCCAGGCCTCTCAAAACCAAAAGGCTACAGATCACAGCTTGGATCTATAAAATGCTTTGCCTTGAATCGATACCATAATATCACCTCCAGCAGATTGTATTTAAAATAATGAGTTGGCCTCAGAACACTGACACCATATGCGCAAACATTTAACACAAAACGCTAGGTGTTCTATAAAGTGGTTTTGCTGTAGAATCATAGACAATCATCGGGAACCAACAGTTTTTTAATGTATTTATGAACTGAGTTGTCTCACTTTGGCACGGTCTTGGCAGCAAATTTCCCCAGTTGATCTTTCTATGAAATGATGTTGTGTAGATCTATGTTCCAATTTCCAAACTAATGTTTTTTATAAAACGACCTGTGCCCAGACCATTTCATAGTGGAAACAAATACTCATTTCATAGAGGATCAATCATGGGGGAACAAAAACCTACATAGCTACGTGCCATAGGGGGGAAGGATTCTGCAAGCGCTGGTATGAAAGAGGGGCCCTGCAAATGCAGAACCCTTAGGGCTCCTGGCTGCCACCTCCGTTTCGGTTCGGTGGTATTCGGGTGGATTTGTTAGGATCGAATACCATTGATGCTGTGGAGAGGGGAGAGGAGCCCTAGGGAGTTACCGTTGGGGTGTCCTTCAGTGTATATAGTCTATTTCCAGATCCATTTCTAAGGGGTCCAAAACCCGAATCGACGATCCTTTTTCAAGGACCCAGTTAGTTCGACCATTCTCTGGAAGTTCTTTCACCTTCGTTCGACCGGAGGTAGGACCCGCATCAATTCGGACCACTGCCCGTGTCGCCTGGGTCGCAGAGATGGCAAAAGTTGCACTCGGCACCGCTGCTGCAACCCTTCTCCTGGGGAGTCAAGCTGGTTCGAGTCGAGCTGGTGGCCAAGTCACGCGTCACTCATATATATATTATGATGCCTAGCCAATGGCCGAGACAGGAATGGGTCAAATGAGTCAAATTGGTCCTTAAGATCAGTCACCCACTTTGACTGGACTTAACTAGAACCTCCTCATGCTCACGTGCATGGCATGCTAAACCCGGACATCCGAGCCCTGTCCGAAGCAGGTGAACTCCCACGTGTCTCCGACCTGCTCATCTTCATGGGATTGGTAACACCCGACCGATCCGTGCGAGGCGTCCTCATGCTTTTGGGACCTGAAACGTGTGGACATGACCCGTCTGGGACTGCCAGTCCGGACTGCGGAGGAGGCGGAGAAACGGCCGGTGGTTTTGGGGGCCAATGTAGGCATATATATGGCATACACGGAGTGTCTGGGAAACATGTTATACTTGTCACCATGGAGTCGTGGCAAACAAATGCGAAGAGAGAAAGAACCCATACACGAGCTCCGGGACGGGCTCCTTCAAATTCGAAAAACCATGGGTACATATGGGTACCATTGGTTTGATGGATGCAATCCAGTAGCACAGTTTTGGTCTAACTATATATGTTTAACTGGTAGATGTTGGCTCCAAAAACCCATCTGGTGGCTTTCATGAACCATTGGATCCGATTGGATACCACAACTGGCACCAGGTGCTTTGCTTGAAACACACCGATCATCGTCATCACCATCCCTCCAGCTCTCTCCCCAAGGCTGGCCCCGGCCTTCCAGTAGAATGCACAAGGGTGACATTCTCGTGTCCCATGCCCTGACCAAACCGGAGTCGAAGCAGCACCCGAGTGACGCGAGTGGAAGCACGTGGAGAAGAGACGCGCGAGAATCGCGAGAATCGCGGCGCGTGAGCCGAGTGGAGGGTTCGAAGAGCCCCACCCGTTCGAACTCCGCACGGTTGTGAGGCATGAAAATGGAAACCTCCTTGCAATCCACATCCCATCCTCACATGGAAATGACCCCCCAAAAAAACTCTCCAACCACCACATCCTCAAAGGGACAAACCCCACTGGCACCCAACCTGAGGATGTGGTTGGAGCCCCAGGTTTATGAGGGTGCTCTTGTGTAGCTTACAATCTGGAGCCGTCATAGATTAAAAACAACAATGAGGTCAACAGAAGCAGTGCAGATTCCCAAAAGAAAACGACTTGCCTACAAAGAGATCTTCGCGTTTCAGCAAAAACAACAACCATTTTCCTCTACAAACAGGTGGTGAAAACCAGTTCCTGGTTAACGCTCGTCAGAGGCTATCGTCTTCTCCCGACGAGGGCCCCAAGGTCGATCCCAAAGGTGATCTGTAAAAAGCTGGCACCAGCATACTAACCGCGCACGTCCCCGGCGCACATGGGGTCGGTGGCCAGAGCTCCAGCTCATCCCCAAGTAGCTTTGGGATCGTCCTTTTCATTCAGGAACATACCTCACCCGACCTTTGCAGAGGAAAAACACACCGACTGAACCGCTCCCCCCGCCTTCTGCACCCGAGCTGTAGGTCGGTTTCTTGAGACTCCCTGACGCGCTTCCGCTGGAGTCGAACGCGAGGAACGGGAGGCGATCCAGTGAGGTAGTCTCTACTGTTGATCATAGGATCAAGTAACCGTACCTATGCATTAACCCTAGGCGTCAAAAGGCTATATAAAGAATAGTCCTTGGGTAAAGCATATTGTTTAAATAGTCGAGGCGGTTGTTTAAATAGTCGAGGTTGAGGTTCACGCACCCGGCTTCGATTTCACGCTTTGCTCCCTTTTCATCTCTTTTCGACTTGCAATGCAGCGGATACATCTAAAGGACACATGCAGCCACCAACCTTTTGCGCGCACTCTCATTGAGCCTTAGGTGCGATGGCTTCAATCTCTTCAAGCCCAAACCCATGCATAGGTTAGAGAGGGTTAGAGCTCTTCAGCCGAGCAATTGCATTTTCAATCTTGTACTGAGAAGCCTGCGGGGACAACACTGATCTGGACATTGCCCTTCGACTTTGATTTCGCTCAAGTCATTTGCCTCAGCCTCCCCAAATTCATAATCCACCGACATCTCCGGCTTGGATGCCCGCGCATGAAGCTCCCTCAAGCGAACATGTGCAGGTGGTCAACCCAGAATGCAGACTAGAAATAAACAACTGTGTAGTTTCAACAAATCAGGCGAGAAACCCTTCAGCCAAGCCATCGCGTCTTCATCCACAAAACAATGGTGCATTCTAGGGTTAGATCCTGATTGTTGCGCAACCAACTCAAACGATGCACAAGTGAGAGCTGCGCACAACATGCACATTATAGTGGATGCTGGCCGTTTATTCACTTGCCAAGCAGCTATGCTTCTGTACATTCTTCAGGACATGATAAAGAGCCTTGTTTGCCAATGGTAGGACACGTTGGATTGGTCCATGGGACATCAAAGAATTCATAGGAGCGACTGTACTTGTTAGTTATATGGCCTTTTGACGCCTGGGGTATTAATTAAAGCAGTCGGACAAATCGGGTCAAGAAGCATGTGCTTTTGGCCGAAGTAGCCATTCATGCTTGGAGATCCTCTCGAAGCTTTCCGCGAAACTACGTGGCACGCCGACGCAACAAACAGAAACACTCTTCCAAATGACAGAGTCGATGATAGAGATTTAATCTCTATCATCGACTTGTGGTAGCCCATGGAGTGAACTGGAATT
Organism: Durusdinium trenchii; assembly: GCA_963970005.1. Classification (NCBI taxonomy): domain Eukaryota; class Dinophyceae; order Suessiales; family Symbiodiniaceae; genus Durusdinium; species Durusdinium trenchii. Next base: position 408,163 of record CAXAMN010006446.1, on the reverse strand, counting down.
GATTGAGCTAGGGTCTATTTTACCATCAACGAATCCCCCCCGCCTAATGGACTCTTTGCAAAGATGCTTCCACAAACTCAAGAATTTCATACCAGAATTGTAGATTCC
>CAXAMN010006446.1:358088-408045 GCA_963970005.1 Durusdinium trenchii | reverse complement strand
ATTGTAGATTCCATCGGCCTGCATTTGGGTCCTGGGAAGTTGAGATTTAATAGATTTCGAAATCCTGGTTTAGTAGTCCAACCCAATTATCCAGCACATCAACAGTACTGTTCGCCAAAGATATCATTCATTTCATGCTTGTTGGGATGCTATGGATCCAGTCGGTTCTCATGCTTCCCAAGATTCATGAATCTCGGCGCGCGCTCAATTTGGCCGATCATGCGGGCCATTTCTGTCCTCATGCTCAGTCCGGTGCCACAGCTGAGGGGTTGGGAAGCCAGTAGAATAGGCTTGAACGACAAAACGGGGACTGAACTTGACTAGATCTAAAGAACGTGCATCCTGTCCCAATCTTGGTTGAGTTTCTGTGCTACTGCACACATAGGAAGCCTGGAATCTTCAGCTACATAGGCGTCGACAAGTGCAGCTTGCCGAACGCAGGCTCCAAGCCATTCACATACCACCCGCCCATTGAAAGCTTTACACGTCAGCAATATATCATTGGTGCGCTTCTTGATCAACTGGGCTGGTGTGGAAATCAACCGCTTCGACTATTATATGCCTTACCCAAGGACTAATTTTATTTTATATATAGCCTTTTGACGCCTAGGGAAAAACAACAAAGGCCCGCAGTGACAACTCGCAATAAAAGGGTACACATTCAAAGAAGAAACCAATCCTTCTGTGAATGGAGGTTGGCTGCACGACACCCTGTTGGAGGTGCACCAGGTTTTGAAACTCCTGTATGCTACTGCAAGCTTGTGGGACATCGTCTCCTCCTTGGGGGCAAAGTAGCCAAGATCCAATAACATTTTCCTTAGATGTGTCAACCTCCCATGGACGACAATGTTCTGGGGAACGCTTTAGCCTGAATGCAACTAGAAGTCAAACACGCCCCATTGCACACATACAAACAGCCCAAATGGACCACATGCATCAGGCACCAACGGATCACTCCTGGCGAAAAGTTCTTCAAGGCCACCAGTGGGCCTGGGCGAGCGACAAGGCTTGACGCGAGGTCAACGTGATAGGTTTTAATCATTTAAACATAAAAACATAGTCTGGAACACATGCAATTCTGAAGACAATGCAAGTGACACACTCCCACAGAGGGCATTTCAGTGTTCAAAAACTGAGCCAATGTATACTCACCCCGATCTGTTTCCCAGGATGCTGATTCAAAATTGTAGTAGCGATCAGAGTATGGCCCAACCGACTTCGCGGCACACAGGTGACAAGTGCTGCGACCCTGCCAGCTAGCGTGAAAGCGAAATATCTTTTTCATCCAACTCCAATCACCCCTGATTTCGGTCACTGTGAAAACATTTCCGTTTTTGCATATGTTGGTGTTGGCAACCTTCAGCATGTCTGGTGGTAGTTCTCCTCCTTGCATCCCAACTGAAGGGTGAAGACCAGTGTCTAGCAGGTTGAAGCTCCACACCACCTCCCGGAGAATGAGGTTTAAGGTGTGCCATTTCCAAAGCTTGGCTTCTTCTATCACACAAAGAAGAAAGCGTGATGCTCTCACGCTTTTGGGTCGCCAAAGCGGAAGGTCCATGAACAACCCTAGCACAGATTCTTGTTTGCCGCACCTGAAGGTCACAGTCGCCCCATCCCCGTACAACCCCAAGGGTATATGGGATTCAGAAGCCTTGGAAAACAGGGCCCATGGCTCGAGGTTTGCCTTTGACATTCTCCAGAAATGTCGAACGGCTTCCTTGTCGATGTTTATTCCAGAATTGAACAAATGGGCAATAATCTCGTGGGGGTACATCAGGTGATAGGTCGCCATTTCGAAGGTTGGCGCCTTCTGAGTCTTGTCATTGACTTTCACAGGAAGCAAAACTTTACGGAGTGGAACATGTTCCTTAGCCAATGCATGCGAGCTGCGAGCCTGCATGGAGGTAATTTAACAGGCAAGAGAGGTTGGTAGGGCCAAACGTTTAAAAGCCAATCTATGACCTATGCATCAAAGAAACCATCTCGGAGTCCATAACCATCCAGAAGTTTCTGACCTTGTTTTCCATTGACAAGGAGCCTAGCCTCCGGACCAGAGGATGCACTGACTGCAAATATCCCTGCGAGTCCTGGAGATTGAAGGGGATGTTGGTGTCATGACTTTCCCACAGTGTTGGTGTCATGACTTTCCCACAGACCCTTAAGCAACACACGCTTGTTTACGCATCAGGTCCTTGACGTGCGCCTGGATGTTTTCCATAGCTTTGCCAACAGGCACAGCCTTGGGATAGCGGAGTTTGGACAGGAGTGATGGTTTTCAGAGTGAAACCACTATCGCTACCCAGTAACGGCGGAACTGACATCATTAATGGCTCGGGTCAATGTAGCCGATGATGAGGTAGCAATGGAGTCGCCTGCACAGGCTAGAATTCAAAACCCTTCCATGATCAACCTACGAGCGGTATATTATTGTTACTGAGTGGAGAGATGTGGAGAGACAGCCTTCTTTTTCAACCGTTCAACCCCGATCCTACAGCTAGCTCTGCAGCTGTATTGGTACTTGCCCCAGAGAGTGTTCCTATGTTGCTCTTCTACACCAGCGTGTGGACTGTCACACGCCAGCTGAAAGACACAACGTACATGATAGGCCCAGGTGGCCAAAACTCACACTAGCGCTTGCCACACATGAAACAACATGTTTTTATTGAAACACACAGTTGCCATCACATGTTCTGAGAAAAAGAAAGTATAGCATGTCGCTAGGCTCAGGAAGCAAATCATCTCAGATTGCTCCGCGACAAAAAATCTTTGTACTCATCGATCAGCTTGTTCGAAGCGTTCACACTATCGTCCAACTCATCCTCCCGGCCAAAAGTTCAAGATAGTGAGGTTGGGGTCGATTGGTCTTGGTTGAGTGGGCTCAATCCCATTTCATACATGTGCGGGCAGCTCAACCCTCCTTAATATCGTTGGCGTCCACATACTTTTGCATGTGGTCCCTTTTTTTGCTGAGCTTCCCCTTGAAGACGCTCAGGTCTGCTTCAATGGCAGCCCTCACAGCACCAGACCTTATGGAGGCGCGCTAACTAGAATCCGGCCTCATGGACAATGAGACACTTTTCAAGTTCCCATTCTAGTTTTTTTCTCCAGATTTACGAGCCCAACCTCAAAACAAATAATTCCGCTATGATTGTATTATATGGCCTACTTATTAAGTTGACAAGTGATTCGCCCTTTCAGGGCAAGACCAAAGATCAATCAGTTTGCTACGTTCTTCCATGCACCACCCAGGACGAATGCAACTAACACTCAACCTTGGCTGCTTTTGCCTGAGGCCAAAGCAATGATGGAAGCAAAGACTCCTTCTTCAAGGCGTCAGCGATCTTGGAATTCAGCGAGTTGACAGCCTGGCTGTGATATCAGCAGTGAATTTGCATGGGTGGCACACCTAGCCTTTCTCAAATACCCAACAAGTCTAAGGGCATACTGTGAAAGATGCTGTCAAACACCTGCCAACTAAATAACCTTCGTGCCTGCTTAGCCTTTTGGACGATTGCCCTTTTCTTTTTCTCTGCTTCTTTCTTCTTTTCAGCTGCGCGTTGTTTCTCTTCCTTCTCAATTCGTTTTTGCAGTTGCTGAGGTGTTTCCTTCCTTTCTGGTTTGCCATCTTTATCTTTGCTGCGATCTTTGCCCTTGCTCGACCTTTTGTGTTTTTTCTTGTCCTTCCCTTTCTTGCTTTTCTTTCCCTGATACAACTGCGTGCGCGCAGATTATTTCAAATTGCAATGTTATAAGTTAGCTAGTATGTGGAAAAAGAAGCTCACGTGCGATCGGGTGTTTACTTCGACATGTTTTCGCTTGGCAGCATGGCATACAACACCACAGTGAACTTGTGGATTCTATCGAATGAATACGATTGTTTCAATATCGCACACGCACACAAATTTCCAAAATGCGCACTGTCCTTACCACGAGAAGATGATGATGATGAGGTGCCGGTGCTGCTTTCATCTTCCGAACTGCTTGCTTCAGACTTTGTGGATTCAGATGACGATGATCGTTTCCTTTTCTTGTGCTTTGAGTGCTTCGCTTTCTTATCTTTCTTTGCCTTTCTGTGCTTTGACTTTTTCTTCAGGCTAGACTCGGAGCTATCATCACAGTCTAGGGCACGGAACATGCTGCTCAGAATTGAGTCTTCCTCTTCTTCAATTCCCTCCTTGTCCCAAACCAGGAACAAGGTTGCCGCCTCAATCCAAGACAAGGCCCGGTCTAGGACACGTCTAGGACATATACATTAAAGCAAGAGGGGTGCAACCAATCTTCGAACATTAACAGTTCATCCCAACATCGGCAATTACAAATTTAGTCAAGCTACTTCACTCATGGGGGCGTCCGGATTCCTCTTCCAAACCTTCCCTTCACCATGCGGGTCTGCCAACTTTCCATCGCAAATCGTGTTTGCCAAATCCCAGTCACCATCATACTTTTGAGCCACTTGCGCCCTGGTCATCCAAGACCGTCGGCCAAGCTTCTTGGTCCTACGAATCTCCTTTAGTTCGACCAGGAAATCGGATTTCGACCACTCACCTTTGCAGCGATTCCACTGCTCCTGCAAAAATGATAGTTTCTCCGTGCCTTGGTCACTCGCAATGCATAACGCGCTATATACCTGGCCTGGTACATTGCAAGTGTAAGAGTTCAAGAACGTTGCTGATCAGTTGATAGAAGGTCCCACATGCTGTGCCAAGCAGCAGTATTTGGCATCTCTGCCTAGTGCTCGAATTTCCTTGGGCGTGTTCACACCTGGATTGCAATACGAATCGGTGATTGGCATTGATTGGGTTAAAGCGCACGGGCGGTTGCATTCAAAGTTTTGCATGCGCAAAAAAATATGACATTGGCAGCAAACCATTTATAGACTGATGGTAGCTGAGGGTGTGGCTGTCCAATGACCTTGAAAATCGCATGTATCGAGCGTGGATGGCTTTCTGCTCTTCAGTCATGGGTTTCTTTTTTGGCTTTTGCTTTGGTACCTCAGAATCTGCCTTCTCGGCTGCAGCTTCAGCCTTTGAGCTTTCAGGGGTCTTGGGGGGAGAAGAGGGCAAAACTGCTTGCGTCGCTGAACGGCTCAGCGAAGACTCAACAGCTTTCGCAGCCTGACCCGTCTGAGCCCTTGCTGGCGTCGGCTCTTCAACTTTGGGTTCAACCTTTGGAGTCACTTTGGCAGACTTGGCGGGTTGACGTGTCTTCACCTTAGGAACCTGAGTCTCAGCGCCAAGCGCTTCACCTTCAGTCTCCTGAGGCTCCGCTGCAGACGCTTTACCCTTACCAGCATTCCCACGTGTCTTACCTTTCTTTGACTTCTTCCTTTTCAGTTGTGCTTTTGCCTTAGCCTTAGCTTTGGCCTTTGCTTTAACAGCTGCGCGCGGCTTTGTTTTTGCTTTGGCCTTTGCTTCGGCCTTTGCTTCAGCGGGTGCACTAACAGGGGTTGGGGTTATCAGCTGGCGCCTGGTGCTTCCAACCTCGAGTTCAGTGGCAGAAGTGTTTCTTCTTCTGATCCTACTGGCTGGAGTCACAGGTGCGGCTTCACTTTGAGCCTTTGCTCGGGCATCGGCTTCCCTTTGCGCCTTCAAACCTGCGAGCGCATTCCTACGAGCATCTTCATCTGAAGCTGGCACAGTGGTTGCGGTGCTGACCGATCCAGGGCTTTTTCCTCGCGTGCAACAACACCATGTTTTAATACACAATCCAAGAGAAGGTAGCCCTCACATGTTCCTTTTTGTTCTAGTGGTGTTTGGTCCTGACGTTCTTGGTGTTGCCGCAGGTGGAGCTTTATCCTTCACGCGTGTCCTTCCAGGGTTTGCGCTAGGCTTTCCACATTTGCAGAGCTAGATTTAGAATGTAATATGCGCAGATATTATACTGATTAAGTGGGAATCTGTTTGCACGGCCTTGCAGCTGCTGCTTCTCTTTTCTTTCTTGCCATGTCTAAAATTTCCGCGGCTGACATGAGCCCACTAGAGGCTTCGCAGTCAAACCAAGCTACTACTGTATGAAAAAGCCACGACTTGGGCCGCAATGGACATGAACAAACGGCGAGACAGCGAATCACACACACATCCATCGCTCCATACATGAAACCCAAAAAAATCAAAAAGGTGTTTTTTGTACAAAAATTAGTGTTTTTTTTAAACGTGCGTTCACGGCATACAATGTGCTTCTCACGCTGTTTCACGCTGTTTCACGGGATCCTCACGCCTGTTTCACGCACGTTTTTTCTGACCGTGTCATGGTTGCTAATTAGTTGTTTCAAGCAGCAAACTGCCACAATGCACAGTCATGATTATGAATTGAGCTGGAAAGTCAGGAGTGCCCTAACACAATTACGACATCAACATACATCAACCCCAATAGGCGACAAAAAGAGTTTTTTGTTGACTGACGGATATGATCCATGCATACTTAAGAGCAGGGCCCAACCCGACCCAAAGTGCAGCTGCAATCTAATAGGGAAAAGAACCACCGGCCATGTCATGCAGTGGTCTGTGAAAACAAGTCAGATACTGGCAAGACTGGCTGGTAGCGGCCAGCGCGCCACTCATTACGCAGAAACTCTTGCACCTCTGCCAGCTGAGCATGGCGCCAACGGTAGGGGCCAGCATTGTTCTGCCAGGAAAGGACCACTAGAGAATCGTTTTAGAATGTTTTTGACACTCATAAATCGGCATCCAACCCTTGCGTGTTTGTCCAAAGCAAACCAGCCGCCAGCCTTCTTCTTGCCAAGCTTGGCAAGCCTGCTGAAAGGCGTTTGGTCCTTGGAAGCCTGGGTCGGAATGGCCGGGCGACGGCTGTTGACCAATATCGGATGAACTGGCCAGTAGGTCAAGAAACCATTACCTCCAAGTGGTGTGTTGCAATGGCAGTTCCAAACCCCATCGGGTATTCGGCGCTGTTTCTAAGCCCCGTTGATCCAGTCCTCGGAAAAGGGTGATCATGTCAATAACACCACAGTACGTACTGCATATAATTTCAATTTCTTCAACTTGGACCCCTGAACTAGGAAACTGGCACTGAAACAGTTCCGTCGGCTCTTGTTTTTTTGGTCGTAGTCCGGTGCTTTCTCTTGTGTTTGTTGGCCGCAACACGTCTCTTGTCCCGCTTTGTCATCTTCCTCTTAAGGCTCATGATCCAGGGCCTCATTCCGCAGAGGGCATGCTTTGTTTTAGCTTGATTGAACCCCATGCACAATTCCAATTAGTGGTCGAAGGGCCAAATGGTAATGTGTGAAAGAGTTGAACCACATTGAGGACCGCACGCTGTGCCGAATACCATGCTGGGCTTTCTGGTAAAGGCCCCGAAAGCGGCCATTGGACTCAGTATCATACAACTTATAATGCTAGCTAGCTTACACCTCAAAAATCACATGAAAATGCCGAGCTGGGGCTAGGACAATCGGCAGAAGAACCATTTCAGGGGGTGGATAGATTTGGCCATGTGGATCCAGTACAGCATGTATGGCATCAAAGAAGATGATGGCTGCTCTACAGCCACGTAGGCTCCGCGACAAGTAGCCAGAAGGCAAATCATTACAAACCGGGCGCAAATCCTGGGCTCCAAATACAACAAATCAATCTTTTGACCCAAGATCGTTTCAAATTAGAAAATGAAACTTCTTGCAGGCAAAGCTCGTATTGTTTTCTCGTACGTATGCTTTGCTACTATCACCTAGTGGCCGACTTTTGCTCCTTTTCGATGTGGCCCTGTTGACCCACACATAGGACCCGCACGGAGGTCCCCCCACCAAAGCTCCTAGTGGAAGAAGGCGAAGACACACTTGAATGAACTTGCAGAATCCTGGCCTTGGCACGGTAAGATCAATTCACTATGCACGCATGGCTTGTCCATCACTGCTTGCAACACCCTTTAGCTGACCGGTACAGGAAATATCATAGCACCTCATTCCCTTATCCCGTGGTGGGAGAGATCATGACCTGAGCCGCGCACATGCTCAGGAGATTGTGTGATTCGTCCATCTCAATGTCCAGCGTTGCCCTCAACCGGGCGCACGGCCAGTGGCTGGAATGGATGGGAAATGATGGGAACTCGATGTGAAGAATGCATGGTGTGAATATTGCATTGCACTGATCAAGCCAAGAATGAATAGAGGGATCTTGAATTTGAGCTGGACTGTTTTGAATCATTCTAAGTCGCTGGCGCTTTCCGATGTTGTTCACCTGCAGGTCATGTTATGCAAATTCATGGTGGGTATACCAGCGACCATTGTCCCATTCCATGGCACAAGTATGCCTTTGACTGGGGGCCCAAACGGAACGCTCGCGAAACTGCAGCGCGTCCAGCGAAGCAGTCAGCCACAGTCACATCCTAGAGCGCATACTTTTGATGATACCGGTCGATCAGTCGATTTCATAATTCTGCATCTCGATAGTCGTAATGACTTACGATACTAGCTAGTGCAAGCAAGATCACCAGCATCTAAAAATTCCATTCACTCATTGAGGACTCAGCTCGGCGTGCATCGCTGTGAGGAGTGCGTTGGACAATGTAGTGCACCAAGTGCAAGCTTAGCAGGGCACAGGTCAGTCAAACGCTGCCTACTAAACTCTCAACTCCTTATGAGCTCAGGAAAGGACAAAAGAACTGGTAGGCCCCACTGCAGTAGGAGCTTCCCAGCTTCAGGTGACAGGGACAAAGGCGAATCTTCCATAATCATAACGTGTTAAGAACACACCTCCCTTGAGCCCCTTCTCAATCGAGTAGTTCGATTTAGCAAATGACTTCAACCCCTGATGCTATAAATTGAATCCCCTGCGTGCAAGAGCAATGTGCGCGCTACTAGAAATCAAACTGGAGCATGTTTTTTGTCCAAAGAACTTTGAGATGTCCCGACATTCATGATTCATCTAAACGGATTGAAGCATGGACGGTGCACTAGCTGTGAACACTGCTTTGCAATTGAACGCCTGCCAAAATTATTGCTAGCACCAGTCCACACTTGATGGATCGATCTATCAAAGATCACGAATACCCTCAAAAAGAACACAGCCACCTGGACCCCGATGATTCTATAGAAAAAGACCTGATGGTTCTGCTTTTATAGAGAATCATGAGCACCTATTTCAGAGTAGTCCCTATGGCAGCTGTGTTTCCCCGAATTGCCATACAGCCACACGTATACTTTAGCAACTCAGCATTTCAGCTGGTAGCTTCTCCCGGGAACCGCTCACGGCTCCTGGCTCCTGGCTGAGGTAAGTCAATCCACTTGGCAACGTACATCGCCAGTGGCCACCTAAGAGCGAGCCGGGCACAAATCATGGCTGGCAGCGATGGGAAGGCACATCACAATGATCGAGTTACACATGCAATTCTAAATTCGATCGAGATTTGTGTTGTATAGGCTGAGTTTGTCACGCCTTTTCCAATCCACCGTACTTGGTCCAGCCCATGCTCACCCCATTTTTCTTGTTCACCTGGGCTAGATGTTTTGCTGGGCTTCATTGTGCTGTGAACAGTGCACATCTGATTGGGTACCCGACAGCCAACTTCAAGTCGAAATGTTTGTTGACCTCTTCCACGCGCTCTTGGCTGGCTGAATTGATGTAGAAAGCTCCAGCGCTAGAAGATTGTTGCAGCAGCCTTGGGAAACACCCATACATGGAGATCCAGAACAACAATGATTCCCAAAGTACCAAGAAAGGCCAACAGACCCTAAGAGGCAATTTTTGGACGCGACCTTTTTAACTTAATTAATTTAGACGCTTTTTAGACACAAGAAAGGTCGCATCCAAAAATTACCTTTTGGGGTCTGTTGGCTCATGTTGGTAGGCCCTGGACAAAAAGCCAATAGATGAAGAGTCACCATCTGGAGCAGGAACAGTAAAGGACCTGATGTAAAACACGTACAGGGAATGCGTGTTTAATCGTTTTTAGATTATGAAGATCCGACCGCTTGGCCAACGCTGAGGTTTCTACTTCCCCAAACAGGTCGTTGGAAGAACTTGGCCAAGGACTTCACACGTAGAAGAAAGATCTTTGAGTTTCTGGAAGTTTGCCTTCAAAGGAAATGCGCAATGAGAACATTGAATCACACACGGACACAAACCAGCATTACTTTGAACTCGATTGTCGCTTTGATTGATGTACATGTTAGAATTATCAGTGGTGGCCTCTGCGGCCATCAACCTTCCTTTCAATTCCTCCCGGGGGTCCTTTGCATTCGACCGGGCTTCTGCTGGGGCTGCTGGGGGAGGGGTGCTTTTTGGACTCTTTGACTTTGCACCTGGCTTCTCCGACTTTGACTTAGCAGCTGTAGCCAGACTTGGTCGAGACCTGGATCTTTTTGCAGAACGGCGGGTCTTAGGGGACTGCCCTGACTCCCCAGGGGGGGATGTGGGATGGGAAAGTTTGGCAGTGCTTTTCAATCGCTTGAACTGATCCTTCGGCTCTTCCAAGCTTGGTTGAGACTTGGCCCTTTTCAGAACTCCTCTTTTGGACCGAGCGCGCCGGAGGGTCTTCATTGCTCCCTGCGCCAACTTGTGAGAGGAGCCCGAGCTACGAGCATGTTCTGGGTCCTCGAAAATCTCTCCTGTACCATCCTGTGTGCCTCCTCCGTTTGTTTCCTCTCCTTTATTCTCTTCCTTTTTCTCTTCTTGATCAGGTTTCTCTCCTTCATCCCCTTTGCCACGGCGAGCACGACCTCTCCCACGCCCCTTCCCCTTGCCTTTTCCTCTGCCCCGACCTCGGCCCTTAGTTCTCTTGCCCTCTGCTTCCTCTTCATCCTTAAAAGCTTTGTCAGGATCTTCATTCTCTTGTTCTTGCTCTCGTGCCACATTCCTCATGGTTGCTTGGGCCTGCCAACTGTTGTAGTATACTGTAAGTGAGAATGACAAACAGCCCCACTAGAATTGGAAGTCTTCGTAATCAAGTTTGAGGTCAAACGTCAGACGCGCGATTCGCTGGTTAATTTAAATACTCTATCCTGCGCACGTCTAGCCTGTAGAATGTCCACACTGTTGTCTTCTTTGCTCTCCAAACGTGCAACCTGCACCTCCACTTGGGACTCTAAGGTTTCCGGCACTGAGGGCAGTGCAACCAGCATAGGTTCCCTGTCCTGGCGCGAAATATGCAGGTTCACTGCTGGCCGACAAAGGATAGACAATTTAATTTGATCAACGAAATGTGCAAGAGTCAAGGTGGTTATACTAGCTGTCCTTAAATGTTCCCTTCTTGTCTTCGTCGCTGTCGACATGTTGCGTTTCGCGATGCGGTGCCGCGGCTGGCGAACGCGCGTCGCCCCCTTCTGATCCTTGCATTGCTGATTCTGCAGTCCTTTCAACTTCGAGCAGCGCGCTGGGTTGAACATCGAAGCACGAAGATTCATGTTGAGGCAGCTCATATGCTTCATCCTCTAGCACCTCATCATCAGTGCCTACTTCCTCCTCACCTTCTTCAACACCTTCCTTACCCTCCTCAACTTCATGAACCGCATTGAACTCTGGCATTTGGGAGTCATGAAGATCTGGCATCTGGGAATCATGAACATCTAGCACCTGGGAGTCAATGACTTGGGTTTCAAAGGTGTCCACAAAGGAGCCAGTCTGCGCTGGCTTCGGAAGTTCTGCATCCTTGCATTGCTCCTGGAGGGGCGCGGGCATTCCAACATAGAGAGACACAGGGCTACTTGTTTTGGATTAACGACGGCAGCTTTGCAAACATGCACACAAAAGGGATTGTTCATGTCCTTGTTCTTCTTCAGAGATGGTCCTCGGGTTGGTCGTTTCTTTCCACGATGGTCCAACTGCTGAGTGGCCTGTTGGTAGACAGTGCATGTTAACGGACTTGGTGGACTGATGATCGGACTGAAACATGCCTCCAACTGGTTTCTGATGATCTCCTTCAGGACCTCCATTCTAGAAGCACCTTTCCTGTAGCCCGAACAACTAAACTTTCAGCCACGCGTTCATGAAAAAAAGTTGACTTGAATGCATGGGTCCTCGTTCCGGAATTTCGTTGGAAACGGGTCATCAAGTAGCTTGCAAAAGCACGATGGATTTGAGCTTCAGTCTCGCTCCAAGCCTTCAGATTGAAATTATTGCTTCGATCCAATCAGAATTGAAATTGATCGACGATGGTCAGCACTCCAGGCCAATAGAGAATAAAACATGTGACAATTGTCCTGATGCTCAAAGTCATCCTTGAAGGGGTTGAGGCTGAAGTGGCGGCTGGTCCACTCCAGTGCCGCCTGCGAAGCATGTTGGACCGAAAGGCCCCAGAGTTGAACTGACCCAGTTTCCCAAATGGTGACCACCCATGACAACCCCCAAATCAATCATAGACGAATCATAGATCAAACGATCTAGTCAATCTTGCCTGCACTTCCATCTTTGATGGCAAGTCCCCAGCAAACCACGCCAGATACTCGCAGAGGAACTCAAAATTTGGATTTTCCTGGACCTGCAAAAGACACGAGCACAAGACATCCTCTCGAACCTATCATGCATGATCCTTGAATTTGTACGAGCCTCCTTTTCAGTAACTTGGGTGGCATCCATCAGTACGAAACTGAATCGTGGAACCTGAAGCACATTCACCAGCCCAGTACGTTGACAAGTCTCGGAATTGGACACTTAGACCGGAACCTTCCTGAAGTCTCCCGCTTTCAGTCCAGCCCTGACTCGGAGAACTTGTCGACGTTCAGCCACATAGTCAGGTTTGGAAGCGAAGTCTGAGTAGAAGGCCTCTCGTGGCTTTTTTTACAAGTTCTACCAAACCAAGACCCCTCCAAAAAAACAATTGAACGGTCGAAGCAAAAGTTATGTTGGGTTTGATTTGCTTGATTTTTAGTGTTCCTGGCTCGATCTGACATGGCCCGCCTTCAGGAGCTCCACTTTTTCTTCATTGATGCGCTTGGGGGTGCCGGACATTGCGGTTGGCCGGAGGGTGATCGCGATGAAAAGAACACAAGAAATCCACACCATGCAACGCAAAATGAATTATCGGTTTTAATATGTGTTGCACATCATCATGACCGTTCGGCCGACTGTCACAAGAGCTGATGGCTTGGCTGGGGAATTGGCCAAGTCAGCAAAAAAAGATAGGAGATGCATGGAAAGTTTGCAATGACCCTGCTAGTGCACTGTGATTGGAAGATTTCCCAGCCTTGTTTCGTCCAGTAGGCGTCACAAGACATGTCGCTGTCAACAAAGCTGGAGTTCTCGTATGCACCTGGGGCGGGGTGGAAATACTGGACATCCTTCGGCAAGCGGTGAGCCATTGATCTAGGAGCAGCACGCTTGAGGATGGCTTTTCTCATCTTTGGGGTTGCTCCAGCCTGAAAGGCGAGAGAGGCATGCACATTAACCCATGAGGAGTTGGAAATACTCCCCTTGATTGCCTCCGAGCAGCAATCAAGATGCAATCCCGCCAACCATAGCACCAGCAAGATTTTCTGGTTTGAAGATGTTTCAAATTGTTTGAAGCATCAACCAGCCCCATCCTAGTCTCATGTGTTTGTTTTTCTGTGTGAACTTGAAAATGCAACATCTTGTGTGGTCAACCATGTTCAACCATCTCGATTGATGCACCATGGCTGCATAGCGATGAGATGTGCAGGATGTGGGGAACACCTCGGGTCTGCACAAAAACGGTCTTTGCTAAAGGCTATTGTTTTTATAGTCGTTGACCCTCAGGGTTAATGAAGCTCAGCTCGAGCCTCCAATGATAAACTCGTTTAAAACCTCAATGTCCAGCAATATGTTTTAGGCAACAAAGCGTGTTGCCCAAAACTTCGGAAATGATTGGAAGGATCGCCTGAGAGGGATACCTGCATATCCCTGCCAAGTGGTTCCCGTTGTTCACCAGGACGACACCACCCACACAAACACACATCGGAACCGGCCTGTGAGCGAGAGCGCTGTGGCCTGAAGAACTCCGAAAAACGGGCGGCTACATGCGACGATGCAAACGAAAGTAAAGCACTACATATCCCAACCACGACCCCCGGGGGACTGGCATATTTACATACAGACCGGGGTGGTTGACCTGAGGTCGATGTATAAGTTTATGTCAGTCTCTTGGGGCGTATGGGATATGGAACCGAAAGCCGCCATAGATACCACTGGACATATGGATTCCCTGCGCTGACTGGCGAAATCAACAATTTGTTTGATGATGTTTGGTTGATTTTCTGTGGTTGGTCCATGACCATGGAAGAGGAAGCAGTGTCAAGACCAGCATTGACTTCTATACCTCTGCTTTTTTGCCTATACCGATACCACATTAGCAAGAACTGGTGGGTGGGCCACAGTTACTAGTTACTAGATGTCCATCAAAAGATCTGGCCATCTCTCGACTGAAGCTCGCTGCACCACACGGAAAGTTTTTGGCAGCTGCTCAATTATTGGAGGGCTCTACCGCCACCACTTAGTGAGTTTGGGGACCATAGTGGACTGAAGTTGGCCATGTTTGGCGCGGTGCGAGAGGAAAGGGACTTGGGTTCTTCGCGGGTGTAGCTGCGGACAAGAGCCTGTGCAGGCCCTCCAAATGGCCTGAAATTCCGAAGTAAGTGGCATGAAATCAACATGGCCTCAATGGGACTGGTTCATGTTGATTTCAGTTGATCACGTTGATCATATAGGGAATCATTGGGGATATTCCAGGCACTGACACTTCATGCACAGAGCAACCCCTTCTATCAGAAGTTGCAGGATGAGATGATGAGATGTGTCTTGAATAATAGGAATACCCCCTTGCCCAACCAACTACCCATTGGCTTGTAGGGTTACTCACCCATTTTACTTTCAATGATGATATCGGTTCCCGTAACCCTGGAACCAGGTGTTCGAACGCCGTGCTTGGTCCGTTCACCCCGGTATGTTCACCGTCCTTTTGGACCCCGTTCCGCACACGTTGTCCCACGCCGTTCCGCACAGCACACTCGGCCCCACGCCAAGCACAGCACTGGCGGAGCACCGACCTCCTTCGGAGGCTCTTCCGCTTCCTGCCGCCACACAGCTGCGCGCGGAGGCCCACAGTCAGAAGTCCAAGACCATATTTAAATGGTTGATCACGGCTTTGTACTGTAAAATCGTAAAACAAAGGTTGAGTTGTGGCTCTTAAATCATCTTAAATCATCTGAAATCAATGGTGGTTCGACTTCTAGGGTATAGTCTCGAAACCTGCCCACAACCTCCGTTCAGACGGCCGACCCCGGACCGTTGAGATGATTTGAGGGTCTGGAGTCTGCCCTAGTCGAATGGAGGGTTCATGAGCCGAATGGAGTGGGCTTTGGCTTCTGAACTTGACTTTCTCCCTAAGGCTCCAGTCGTACATTCTGAGAAGGAAGGACTGGGTGCCCGGGTGCCCGGAGGATCCAAATTCCTTCGTTTCGGAGGTACGACTGGACTCATCATGCCAGAAGACCTACTAACCGAATTCTGCAAACCCTGGCAACACACACAAAAGACATGTGGCAATGTAAAAACGTATAATGAGACTGTGTGTCCGAGTTGAGGGGCAATGTCAGTCGATCAATCCTGCAGAACTAGAAGCGACTGGATTTCAACTGCTGTGCCTGAAGAGTCCCTTTCAGGCACTGGTGCTAACTGCCCAGTGGACTCAACAAAAGGTTACCAAATATTCTATACCACGGGGTCGACCCCACTTGGACATGGAATGGGACTTCGTCCGCGGACGAGGAAAACCTTCATGCGCGGACGGTGACCTGACCTAGGTCCAGCTATGATCTGTGGTATTTCTTTTGCCAAGCCATTCCTCTTCCTCTTCTTCCTCTTCTTCCTCTTCTTCCTCTCTTTCCCCTCCCTCCTTGCACCCAACTGGGCCCCCCCCACCTTCCCCCCCGGGGTGTCCTCAATTTGACTGCCGGGCGCCGAGCGGATCTGCCTCTCGTTGAAGAAGCCCTCGAGGGATGGCGGTCGACCTGCAGGGGAGGACCGAGGGCGAAAGGCGGAAAGCGAAAGGAAGAAAGGCGAGGGCCCATGCGCCAAGGACGACCGGAATGGGATTGGCGACATTGACCCGAATACGACACCCCAATGGAGGTATAGTCAGTTATGATGTGTATATGCCATATATATAGATGCCATATTGGAGTGTCTGGGATGAAGAACGCTGTGGGTTTGACTGTTAGCATTTCGGAAGATGGTGTACTCTTGGAAGGAATATATAGCTTTTCTATGCTTTCCGGAACAACGCGGAACCTGCTGTGATACCAACGGGGATGCATTTGTAGGTTCCTTTTCCCACATCTGATGAGAAATCTTAGAACACGTTGTTTGACGGCACCCTTTTCTCAATGACCTAAGATGTGGTTGTCGGTTGCTAAACAATGATCGCATGCAAGACAACACAAAATTGACCTAGTTGAGTAAAACATGAAAGGGTCTAGGTGTGCGCCAGGCCTAACATCCGCAAGCTCCCAAATGGCCGAAAAGACCCGAGTCTAGGACTAATGACCAACAGCAACAAGAACAAGAACAACAACCCCAAAATGCGCCGGTGTGCGAAGCTCTTAGTCTACACCTAGAAATCCACCCTGCCCCTACCTAACCACCCTCTGATTCTGAGGATATGCTTGGAGCCCTATATAGGGAGACCCCAATCGTTGCCGATTGTCCCAAACCCTCCGAGGTCGCCGCGGTCGATCGAAACGAAACGAACCGGTCCGACGCGGAGGACGACCGCGGTCCTGTCCGCCACCCCAGACACGACTCATGGTACTAATCCGTCCCTAATAGGGATCCAGTCGTACACCTTCTCAGGTTCGGTACGACTGGACCCTCCTGGAAGCTGCATAAATAAAGTCTCCAATCACCTAACCTGAGAAGGTACTTGGATCCCTATACGGAGTTGAGATGGTCGATTGAAATATGTGTGTGTGTGTGATTGTCCTATTTTTTCTGGGTAGATTCCAGTCGCATGGAGTGTCTGGGTACCAAAAACGGAATCTGTGCCGCCATTGCTCCCGTTCCCCATCCGAAGTGAGAATTATACACCATATATGGATCCTGTCTGGGGGAACTATCTCATCTATCTCCACTTGCACTGGACTCATGGAAGTGGAATTTGGATGGGCTCCCCAATGTTCGGATGGACCATGGCATCGCTACGAACGGGGCGAAACGGACATGTGTCTGGCGGTGTCCAGACTCGCGCTGTCGGCCGCACCGTCATGGTACCGGGGGACCCTGCGAGGTCAAACCGAGCATGAACAGAATCACTGGGAGGTCAACCTACCTCAGCCTGGATCTTCCCCGTGACCTTTTGATCCCCTGGTTTGACGTCACGAACAGGCTTGTAAAAGGTCACTTAGGGACTCCAAAAAGGTCACTGGGGAAGGTCCTGGAGGGTTTGAGGACTTCTTTTGGTTTTGACCCCACAGCCATTGATCTCCACCACCAAACTCCGGACACCGCACAGGCCCTGCTAGCCCGCCTTCTTCCCGACC
This sequence comes from Durusdinium trenchii, assembly GCA_963970005.1. NCBI lineage: Eukaryota > Dinophyceae > Suessiales > Symbiodiniaceae > Durusdinium > Durusdinium trenchii. Next base: position 390,605 of record CAXAMN010006446.1, on the reverse strand, counting down.
CACTACCCGGGCGGTCGCACAACGAGACTCGGACCGATGTCAAGATCAATGAACGTGTTCTTCACCGGTAGATTCTCAGCAGGCCGTACGGATGGAAAGAAACCAAGAGAGGTATAAGCATAAGTGACCGTAACAACAGGACCCCGTAGACCTGGGGTATACCTATATATGGGATAGTCGAACAGTCGGGTCCTGACCTACCTCTGGTGGACTCTTCAGATGACTGTGCACTGTGGGTCACCGGGTGAACCTGCCAGGAGGTCCACCTACCAGCGTGAAACAGGCGGTCCTGGATCAAAAGACCCTCGGTTTAACGGATCGCAGGAGTTTCATGGGTTGAGCTGTAATAGTTAGGACTATAAGGAATCTCTCGATGTCAACGCGTTTCGGACCTGTTTGTTTGCCCTAAAGTAGCCTATAAGTCCCCCAAACTCACATCGGGATCTGACAATTTGATGACTCCTAACTTACCCAAAAACTCACTTCCTTTGTTCCTTGAGATTGACGGTTGATAATCCAGCACAAAAAAACATGCGCAAGCTCTTTAGGAGTGTTGTGAGGAACTAAGGGACACTCTTCACGGGGTGACCGGGAACTCAATCTGGTAGATGTCGTCTGAAAGAGTTTTTTCTCGCACAGTACGCAAGGGCTGGACTGTAAAGAATAGAAAAGAAAACTATACATATGTTGCGCAGTACACATTTTGGACATTCACAACTTACTGCTTCATTCTGAGGTACTCAATTGTATTCATAACTTCCAACCATGTTGTTGTCTCACATGTGGGAACGGACCGACTTTCTGCCTTAAATGGCACACCTCAGCCACCCATTCAGGACACAAGGCACAAGATCATCTCCAGTAGCTAAAAATCAAAACAACATTGGACACCGGCTGAGAATAGCTCTTCCAAAAGTTCAAGTCAAATCGTCTACTTCCCAGCACCTGCCAAAGGACGCACACGTATTATCACGTATTACTATATAACACACCCAAACCTCCAATCAACATGTTTCGGGTAGTGGTCAAAATCAACGGACGCATGAAACCCACTGTGCCACAAGAAACACGGTTTGGTGGAGAAGGCTACTCGGATGTGCCCATGTTTCCTACACTCCCAATCACTAACATGGATGTGGAGTTCAACCTGTTCGCAAAGCAACATGGTCTTCGGGGGCCAATGTTCCATCTTCTAAATTGAGTGGAAATGGTGCCAAGAAAGCGAACCAAGAGCCCTTCATTGACCCCAAAACTCAGTTGTGAGATGTTGTGAGATGTTGTGAGACATGCTTGAGCCATCCGAACAGAGCTTGAAGAACCCGAACTAGACTATCCCAGTAAGGTACCCCAGGTTACGGTCCTATTTACGGTCACGTTCCACCTCTCGTCAATTAGGCCTCAACTCATGTTTCATGTTGTTTCGTCAGGCCTCATGTTGTGAGACAGGCCATCCCCAGGCTTGAGCCATCAATTCATGGCCAGAACGCCTTCTTGAGCCGGTCGGCCGCTCGGCGCGGCGCTCGGAGTCCTCGGTGCCGCCCGAGAGGCGCTCCCGTTGGAGTCCTCGGTGCTCACCGAAGAGATGGTCGGCATGCGCCTGGCACCGCAAGCTAACTATATAGTAACAAGGCCCCTGCCCTTACTACTATACTAACAAGAAGCTACTATAGTAGCTAGAAGCTAGTAGGTTGGAGGCCATCGCTAGTAGGTTGGAGGCCATGGCTACTAGTAAGAAGAGGCTACTATAGTAGCAAAGTACCTTGTTGCACCCAAGAGATAGTCGGCATACCGCCGGTCACGTCGAATCGATGTCAGCGGCGGATCAGTCGAACGTCGGCGGCACCCAGCAGATTCCTAAGCGGCTGTCGAAATGGGCTTCGGTGGAATCACGCCACAAGGATATCTTGATGGATCATCTCCTGGACCACCGCCAAAACCACAAAACATGAATGTGAGTGGTGTAAAATGTGCAGTTTGTATCCCCGCCGCGGTGGTTTACAAGCACATATGTGCAACGTGCGCGCTCGTAGAGCAGTAGATACACGACCACCAGTCAAAGCACATAAGTTCATCTAAAATCATGCGTGTTATGTTTTTCCCGATGCCATGTGTTGGTGTCCACTTGCTGTGAGGTTTGTTTGTGTTCACACCCACCAGTGATTCCGTCTGCCACATGGACCATTTGGGGAACATTTTCTACAACCTCATGTCATCGGACCATGTGCGGAGCTTTTCTTGCACAGCATGGGTGGCCTTCCGATCTCCTGGAAGAGTTGATTGATCGATCCATAAGGCAAAGTATTTACGGGATAAGTGTCATGAAAAAATGCAAGAGTTGATGGATTAATATTCGATCACCAAATCGGACATCGGATCAACTGTCATCAAGCAAAAACAACATGCAAGAGTTGATGAATCCAAAAATAAAGTCATAATGGAAATGAGGCCGGCGGGTGGTGAATTTGGCATCCCTGGGGTTTTCCACATGCCGGGTTCCTGTGGAGTGTGGTACTCTCACTTTGACTACTGCAGTCATGATATGTTCATGACTGTTGCTGGGGAGATGCCCATGGCCAGATTCGCCAGCTTTCAAGTCTGAATCTTCTGTTGGAGGGTGCGTCCCTGTATGTCCTGAATCCACACCAAACACATCCTTCGAGCTGAACCTGGTAGTGGTTCTTCTTTTTTTGCTATGTTTTGTTCTTCCTTCAGCCCATTGGAACGCATCAGCCGACTCAGCTTCTTGGCCTCTTGAATCTCAGACTTTGACCGACCAAAATGCCCTAGGGTGAACTATAACCCCCTCAAATGTTTTCCAGCGGACGAGAGTCTCAGTCGCTGCGGACGTCTTTCCACGCAACGCGGACGTCGTCCCAGTCGCGGACATCGAGTTCACGACCAACCTCCCGGGCGGGGCGACTGGGCGTCCGCACATCAGTTTGCTCAAAGGCATCTGAGATCGGCGTGCGCATCCGTCCAACGGGTAGCAAACGAAACCCGGGAAAGCGAGCTGGGGAGCTCACAATTCGGGACCTATGACGGTTGGAACTGAATCCACTGGAAAAGTGAACAGGAACTAAGAACAAATCTGAACCGACCTTTCAAGAGCTAAGAGCAATCTTTTGTAAGGATTTGCCAGGAAAAACTGCAACTAAACAAACCCAACGAAGGCCCACTACCTGACTCAACGAAACAACTCCCTTGGTGGCCTGGCGAAACGAGCTTGCAGCATGTGGGGATGTCCCCTATATATGGTTGTTCAATGTTTTTCAGGGTTTTGGTTTGGTCTTTCCACAACTTTGTGGAATGAAGCTCCAGTTCTAGGGAGGTGGAGGAACCGTTTGTCAGCAACGACGGGTGGGTAGCAGCAGTCTAGCAGCAGCAGTAGCAGCAGCAAGCCACCAGCAGACCAGCAGCACTGAGGGGCAGCAAGCCAACCAGCAAGCCAGCAGCGCAAGATCAGCAGCAGCAACAAGTCAGCAGCAACACCAGCAAGCCAGCAGCAGCAACAGTAGCAAGCAGCAGCGAGCAGCAATAGCAGCAGCAAAGCAGCAAGGGCCAGAAAGCAGGCAGCTAGCACCATGCAGCAGCAGCATCAGCAGCAAAGCAGCAGGCAGCAGCAAACAGAGCGTCCGTGCGGGGGGGGGCCGGCTTGGGGTCGGGCAGCTCAGAGGAGGCGTCCTGGCGCGTAGTCTTATTGTTTTCTTACTATTATTACTTTTCTTATTCTTCTTGGTTTGGGTTCTTTCTTAGGCTTAGGCTCATTGCCTTGCCTTTTGGTGTTTGCTGGATTGGCTGGGAATGCTGGGGCCAGCTTAGGATCTATGTTGTGGCTAGGTCGGCAATCTGAGAGTGCTTCTTATTGAAGGCTTGCCTTGTTGCCTTGACTCCTTCCAACTCAATGTAGAGATCAACCTTTTCCCACAGCCACTTGGTCGCTTTTTGGTGGCTGCCTGCCACTTGCGCTTCCCTCGACTTCGCAGTTTTCTGCGACAGGGCAAGTCATCAACAGGAGTCCGGCTACGATATGCCGAAGGGATCTGGCCTGCTTCGTCCGAGGGCATATCAGACAGTTTGTCTCCAGAGATGAGTTGGAAGCAATAGTTGCCTGCCCTTTTTGAGTGCAATTCTAGCTGGAGGGATTGGCCAGAAGACGGCAGCCGGAGCTTTTGGACCCGGACCGCTGGAATTCTCTCTGTAGCGGCGCAACAACGTGTATATACAGTCTTGGAAGCCGTCGCCTTTGTTACAGGTGGCCTGGACCGAGGACAGCAGCAGCAAAAGCAGTAGCAGCAGCAAACCAGGCAGCCGATGCTCTGGATGATCTCGGAGGTGTCTGAAGTGCCAAATCTGTTCTCTTTGCAGAATGTCAACGCAGGTTTGCCGTTCCCAGGTCTACGTGCGGCTGAGAAAACATATACCTTGTGAGGTATCATCGCTGGAGTATCGTTGAAATTGCCCATAAATGGAAGCGAAAACGGTCAAGCTGAGTGGATCCCCTACTGTGCAGGCCAAAACGGCTCCAAGCTCTAACAACTCTCGGCGGATCGTCCCATCTCATCGGCTGCAATGCAAGTCTAATTAGAGTCTTAGAGGTATCGTTTTTAGGACCTCCCCGATCGTTTTCGAGAAAACACAAACGACATGAGCTGCGTCACATACAGCAAATGCAAAAACAGAACACGAAACCAGCAGCTGGCATGGTGTTGTCTAAAGTAAAACAACATGATCCCCATCTTCCCACCCTGTTAACAACTCGAGGAAGTCATCTTCTTTGTAGGAAGCTGGTTGCTTTGAGGTGTCTCTGTTCAACGCCCAATTGAATTGTGCCCCGTCGAACGTCGAAGAAAACTTCTGAGCTCCAAACATGGCCCCAGAAGGGTGTGACTTCCTGCAGGAAAACCCATCGGCAGCAAAGAGTGACCATCCACATGGGGCTATGATCGCCCTATCCAAGAATGGTCTTTCTGTGATTGGCTGGGATTGGAGGGTAATATCTTCTCAGGACGTAGTTGGATCTGCGATATCAAACAAAGGTAAACACACATCCTTCAGATCACATTCCTTCACATTTTCCTTGTGGAATGCATATCCTTCCTTCTTTTCCACATTCCATGGGATTTGAGGGTGGTACCCTGAGAATATGCCCAGGTTGACCCATCGATAGAAAATGTATTAGACATTGTGTCATTCTCTACTTGACAACATTACATTTTTTGGGGGGGGGGGCATTCCTCCCATTCCCAGTCAAAAGCCTTTCTCAACAATAGTGATAATACGACTCTTACAGGTAATCAATATATGTTCATCTCCCTCCCATGGTGATTGTCCAACTAACTCTTTCCTCAACAGGACCACTTTCAGGCGTGCTTAAGGACTACAGAATGGGAGGCAATGAAGCAAATTTTTAAAAACAAAAGCACACTCTGACACTTGTATTCAGTGACTCAATTACCACGATGGGAAGGATGGCGATGGAACAGCAAGGCGCATGAGTCGGTCAAAACAGTATTGTTTAAAAATGTTTCCACAGGTGCAAGTCTGCAGTTGGCGGCTGGCTGCAATTCACGATCGGCTAAGAAGTGCAGTGGAAAAACCTGTTGTTTGGGGGAAGGTAGCATGAAGAAGGACCATGAAACCAACGAACAGCAGCAGGGTGGACCATTGGAGTCAATGTGTTGAAAGCAGGTACGTGAACCTGGCGTCCCAGGTTCATATCCTCTCCAATCATCAGTAGCTTCGTTGGCCACAGACTGATGAAAGGAGCTGTGGCCCCCTGCTTGTGAAAGGTGGTGGAAAACTGTGAAAGAAGTGGCGGTGAAAAACCCTTTGTCCAGGGGTGGACACACACAGGTCGCCGTCGTCGGCGCTTTTTTCCAAAAAACGGTGGCACGCGTGGTGGTTGTGTCCTTTTTGGACATAGAGCCTCACTAACTCGGCAGCAGCAGCTTCAGCGCTGGGTGGAAATGTGTATTTTCGAATGGTGTGGAGTCTTGATTGGAGGCCTGATAGAGCCAAGCGCTGGCTCCCGGCGGTTGTGGAATCCCTGATTTTCCAGGGTTGGGAAGGTTGCATGTAGGTGATGGTGCGTTGTGGGAGGTCGATGTTGAAACCGAGGAGATGGAAATCCTCCACCGGTTCGAGTTCCACGGGGTCGCCAAAGAAGTTATGGTGGATGAGGGTTTGAATGGCTGGATGGTGGAGGAAATGTTCGTTGTGGACAATGAAACGGTTGTCGACATATCGATAGTACGTGAAGTGTAGGTCAGTGTGTTGAAGTAGGTTGTTGTGGATCTGATGCCAGGAATGTTCTATGAGGGTGATGGCGACATTGCAAAGGGCTGGAGAGAGCTGGGATCCAATCCCAGCTCCTCGGATTTGCTTGTAAGTGTTGTTGCAGGCCCGGAAAATGCATGTGTTGAGGGCAAAGGCCACAATGGTGGTGATGTCTGATGTCTGGATGGTGCGTTGTGTAGGGTGTTTTCGATGGTGTCTGCCAATGTGTGAGTGGTGAAAAGGGTTGCCGGTAGCCTGGACATCCACCGTCAGGGTGTGTGTGGATTGCTGTTGTTGCCAGTGTTGAATGAGAGAGTGAACTGCATCGATGAGTCGGTGTTGTGGGACCGAGTTAAAGAATCCGACCAGGTCATCGTTGGTGGCGTGCAATGAGATGTCTGGTGGGGTTTGGGTGAGGTAGCTGTGGAAACGGCGCCAAAGTTGGGGAATGGACATTTGGCCGGGATGTTGGGGGTAAAGGTGTTGAAGGATAATGTCAAGGGCACGGCTGGTGATGCGGAGTAGGTTGCCACTGAGTGATTGGAAGTATGAGATAATGGTGCGTCCTTTCTGCCATTGCTTCTTTTCTTTGAGGTGGACGACGCCGTAGGGAATGTTGAAATCTTTGCGGAAGCCCCATTTGTAGCGGGTGCGCAAAATGGGGGGAACAGTGGCTGCCAGGTGGTCGTGGATGTTGGCGGCAGTGAGGTGGGGAAGTGGTTCGAAAAGTTCGGGGGATTGCCATGTATTCAAAGCGCCAGAGAAATATTGGCGAGGGCAGAACAGCCGGAGTTGTTGTAGTTCATGGTCGGCATGGTGAAGCAATGTGTGTTGGCCGAGGTATTCTTGGAGTTGGCGAAGCAGGCGAGCCGTAAAACGGGGTTGCTGCTTGAGGTGCGTGTTGTGGAGGCGCCACTGGTGCTCAAGGAATGGCTGCAAGTGTTGGACGAGGGATGGTGGGAGCCCTTGTAGCTTGAGCCATTTCGTGTAGGCCGTCCGGAACGTGAGGAAGTATCGGGCCTTGCTTGGGTAGTAGGTGCTGTTCATGTTGGCGTTGAGAAAGATGCCAAGATGTGTAGGGAGTTGGAGTTGATCAAGTGTAAGAATGTAGTGGCCGTTGATGGTGGGGGTGTCAGGATCCTGCAGGAGAGTACGAAGGTGGCCACATGCGCAGGGGAGATCTGGCGGGGAATGGAGGGCGTCTTCCCATGCGCGGTGGTTGTGTAGGTGGGAACGTAGTGTTTTGTGTGCGGCTTCGCGCAGTCGGTGGGAGGGGAGGTGAAGGGGAATGGTCAAGTGCTTGTGCTGCTGAATGGTAGTTCGGAGCCATTGTTGGCAGTGTTTGGTGAAATCGTCGTGGGCCAGAAATGGCACGGTAAGTGGAATATTTGGTTTTGGCGGCGTGAGGTTGCGGTAGAGGAGGGCTTTGTTGATGATGTGAAGAGCTCTGCTGCGGCCGGGTTCCTCAAGGTTGGCGGCCATACGCCGGATGGCATAGACTTCAAGGTCCGTATGGCGGCCGCTTCGTAGCTCTTTGGCTGCTTCAAAGGAGGCTGCTGTGTGTTTGGTAAGGTTGCGGAGAAGTTGAAGGGCGTGATGCTTGGTGGAGGTGTAAAGGTGTGGTTCTCGGAGTGTGTATTGGCGTTGCCGCAGGCGTCGAAAGAGTCGTTTGTGGGTTGCTAATCTGGAGTAGAAATGGGCTCTGTGTTTGGTGAACTGCCAGCCTTGAGCTTTGAGCTTGAGGTGGTGGGAGATAAAGGGCCAGTTGAGTGTAGGCATCCAGTTTGCGATGTAGTGGTGCTCTTGAATCCAGGCTTGGTCGTATGTGTCGTGGGATGTAAGTTGGATGGTAGTGTGTAGTGGTGGATGTTGTTGTGTGAGTGCCAATAGCGTAGGGAGAGTTCTGCAGAGATGGGGATGTTGTTCTGGAGTTGTTTGAGTTTGGCACGGCGGTTGTGCTCGCGGTGGGGAATGCCAATGGCTGTGGAGCCCACATAGAAGTGGCCATGTTGATGGTAGCAGCGTTGAGGTTGGTCAGGGTTGAAGTGTAGCTTGATGTAAACTGAATTGGAGGAGAGGAAGTTGTGGTAGTGGTATGTGTGGGGCAGGATGTGGAGCTGGCGGAGTCGGTTGCGCCATTGTTGTGAGCGACGGGTGTTGGAAGGATATGCGAAAAGGAGCGTGATGTGGATAAGGCCAGTGGCAAAGATGGCTTCGGCGCGGTCGATGTATTGGGTGTGGTGGATCAGTACGGAGAGTGCTCGGTGTAAGTGGAACAGGTGGTTGAGGTTGGTGTGGCTGGGTTGCTGCTGGGCGAGGGTAGCGAGTCAGCAGCCGATGGCTGCCCCCACACTCACAAGCTGTTGCAAGCTCCGGATTGGCAAACGATTGACCCGGTTGAGCGGCAGGCCGTAACGTGTGGCTGCGTCCTTGAGCTGCTGGGTAGTGACTTTACTCGTTTGCAGCAAGCGCACGACCTCATTGGCGGCTTCCTGGATGGTGGGGTCGAAGGTGGTGACCCAGTGTTGGATCTCGGGGTGATTCCAACCTTCGGGGATATCATCTTGCAATGTTGGGTGTGGGGGTTGCAAGACATCGGAAAGGGCGGGCGGTTTTGGTGGTGGTGGGGTGGGCGCATGTGATGGGGCGGCCGGTGCTGAGGGTCGGCTGGTGCTCTTCACTGGAGTGAGTGGGGCGCCCAAGTCGTGGAGCTTCTGGCGTGCTCGGGCCAGCTCGTCGGTGGTGTTCTTGAGGGCGCGTAGAGCGGTGCCTTCCGCTGGTGCCGGAGAGTGAGTTTGGAGTTGTTGGATAAGTAGTTTGATGAGGGGGGCGTGGAAGGCTCGGGCCTGTGTGGTTTTGCTGGGAATGTCGGTGCCCTGTTTTGTGTGGAGGGTCTCGGCGATGCCGTCTAGGTCGAGGCGTTTCTCGCGGAGCTCTTGGAGAAGGTGGGTCACGAAAACCGACTCCGCAATACTTCTGGTGGCAATGAAGCCCGTGTATTTGCCGTTGCTAAGAGTGCGGGCGGTAAATTCGGAGGTGCCATGGGCCACGGGAAGATATCAAAGGTCGGAAGCCCTGCCACTCCTGCTTTTCGAGACCACTGTGTGTGTTGGATTGTACGGTACAGTTGGTGGCCGTGCAGGGTGTTGGAGTCCCAGTGGTGGTCGGTTTGGTTCCAAGAGTCTTGGACGGGTGGAGTGGGGGATGGGATGTGAGGTGGCGGTGGAGCAGGTGCCGTGCCGGCGCGGGCAGCTGGCGGTGGTGGTGGGCTGTGCTTGTAGGTCGATGGTGGTGGAGTGACTGGGTCGGCTGTGGGGAGTGGTGGCGGGGGTGGAGGTGGGAACTTCGGCTGTGATGGCGGTGCCTGTTGTGGCGGTGTGTGCTGCGGTGGTGGTGTGTAGGGTGAAGTCACGTATGGATTAGAGTGGTGGGCCTGATGCGTGCGGAGTGCGTGAGTGAGTGGGCCATAAGTGCCGGTAGGGTTGTAGGTGTGGTGAGTTGCTGTGGGAGGTGAAGCTGTGGTGTCTGGGTTGGCAAGCTGCTGATGATGCTGCTGTTGAAGCAAGTAATGATTCCAGTAATATTGTTGCCACTGCGCGTCCATGGTGGCTGGTCGAAGTGTCACTGGATCGTAGAGGCGAAGATCACGGGTTGTTGGTTTGAGCAAGCTGAAGGGCGCGAGAGGGAAAAGTCAAGATCAGGTGTCAATCAGTGCATAGTGGCTTCCAAAAGGCAGTATCAAACAGTCATGGAACTGTCAGACATCGTTAGAGGTCGAGTATTGAGATGAGTTGTGTCAAGCAAAGGTAATGTGAGAATGTCGCTAAAAAAGCAAAAAACTGGTTGGGTCCAAGTATAATCAAAGTTGCTGAGCCAGAAAAACAGCTGAAGGCACAAACTGGTTTTTCGTTGTGCAGGGTGAAACAGGTTGTGTCAGTCCGAGGTCGCAGGGGAAACTAGCTTCCGAAGATGATGGTCGATGTAGATCATCAGGCTGAAACAAAACCAAGAAAAACACTCAGTGTCAGAGAAGGTTGTTGGCCTGTAAATCATCAACGGATAAAGCACTGTGGGTAGCTCAGAGTCAGCCGCCGCATGGTCAGTGATTGTCCGCGTGCCAGGGATCAGTGCGAGGATCGTAATCTTGCTGAGACTGAGGCAGGGGGCGCCCCTGCTGGTCCACCCGTGTGGTAGGAGGGTGGAGCATGACAACCTGCTGTAAGGTCGACCACTTCGCAAACTCCTTCCAAAACAGTAGCTGTCAACTAGCTGAACAGGGCTGACCTTGTCAGCAATGCCACGACAAGAAAAGGATGGCCCCAACGTCAGCCATGTGGCACGAATCAAAAAAACGCCCACCACGTCACATCTTCGTGGCGTGGTTCATCTTCCGGGCACCCACCATTGTCACGCCGCATCCATTGTGGCGCCTGAACACCTGGAGCCCCCAGGGCATGCCGCAACCCGTGCCACCGGGTCCCTCGCCTTGGCGGCCTTGTCCGCCGACATCGCCTGTAGACGGAGGCCGACGTCTTGGAATCCGAAGGAGGAGCTGCCTGTTCTTAGTAGCGCTGCACTTGTTACTAGTAGTAATGCCAGGAGCTACTAGTAGCTTCTTGTTACTAGTAGCGATGCATTGGCTTCTTTTTGGAACCACGGGACCTGTCTTGGAGGTATAGACGGCGCCGCATGTTCGGCTACATATTCGGCTCGGCGCCGCATGGCCCACTCACTGGACTGGAAGAGATGCCACCCCCGACCCTTCCGTCTTCCGCCCCTGCTGGGTTTTAACACATGTAAAACCACGATGTCCATGAAACTCCGTGATTTTTCCAAATGTTCATGGCACCAGCTTCCGCAAATCAAATGGCCGTCCACACGAGAGAAAAATAATAACAATGGAGTCAGCTGGGGGGGAAGCTGCTTCATTCACCCCTGCCGCTCTCCAGCTTGTGCATAGTTGTGCTGGTGTTTCAACTTCTTGGTTCGAAATCCGCACCAGATCTACTGAGATCATTCGTGGGAAATGAGAAACGTCCACCTCTTCGTTCCGCAGCAGCGCCTTAGCGACCTGATCTGCCGGAGCCATCACCTCCAGGAGCCACGATCTCTTTCTCTGGAGGGGCGACGGGACATTGTTTGAGGCAGCAAGTGACACCCAACCCAAGTGACGCCTAGGATCAGGATGGATATATGGGATGTTGAGGCCATATGCATCAGCTACGGTATGAATCATCCTGAACATATACATTGAACGCCAAGATGCTAATTAGTTTAGAGTCTAGAGTCTGGGGGCAACACCAACTGTCCGACCAATCACATGAGGGATCAAGTACCCCAACACATGCTTTCCAGCCCATTGAGGGAAGGAGGTCTTCCTTCCAATCCACGTCGCTTGGTGGTGAGAAATCTGGCTGCTCTTCTCCGCGATCCGAACTTCTTTACCCTCCTTCCAGCCGACAGGCCCCATGGAGTTGATAGTGAATGTCAATCAGCAGGCTGAAGCTGAATGCTAGGCCTGTGTTCTATCATGTTCTATCAAGTGTTTGCCCTGTTGCTGACTCAATGTCATTAGGGACAGGATTTGCCAGAATCTCATTCTGGCCACCTGAAACAAATTTCAGCTTCCGAGAAATGGGTGTGTTGAAATATAGGAAAACCACAGGAGACCCTTCAGTTTGACGCAGTTCGGACAGATCAATGACTTATTTCCAGGGACGTCCGGATGCCATTGAGCAGCCAGTCCGTGGTTTTGATCAACCATCTTCCGGGGTCAAACTGGTAGGTCTCCCGATTTCAATGCGTACCGAAACACCATGCATGGTCATGTAAACATTTGACAACCTGAAATCCTTCTCTCGTCGTGGCTCGCCCCACCCGTCTGTCCCTGCAATTCAATTTGGTCTTTGCGTCACCTTTGACCATGAGTCACTTTCTCTCGTCTGGGTACAACATCATCCAAACAAAACCTTCGAACTTCCCCGCCAGAATATATAACAAATCTATCATTTATTGGTTATCCTACTAGTATGTTAATCAAATCAACAAACCAATCCCTGCCATTCCTTTTCGCTCCATCCCTCCCTCCGCCCAGCTCGTTCGCCCACCTCGCGCGAGTCCGCTCGGATCACCACGAGGAGCGGACGCCAGTTTACCCCCGAAAGGCTTGAGGCCGGCGTGAGGCCGACGGGCAAAGCATAGATCCCAAACACCCAAGAGTCCAGGGATGACAGATATATCATCCTGCCAGGTCCTCCCAGGTGGAAGAGAGGAGGTCTATGTAGTATAGGCATTTGTATTCCATACATTCATGGAGTTTCTGGGAATCATTTGGAAGATACGGATCACCTGTCCATGTCTGCGACGGACAAGGACGGCCACCTGATCAACTCCGATCTCTCTCCGATTTCCAAAGGGGATCTCCGACTGGTTGTGTGCCCCTTTTTGTTTGGTTTGGCATTTAAAGACAATGAGGAGCGCCCTGCTGTGGTTCACTCAACCGACTCAACGCCAGGCAACTAATAGTTTGTTGGAAGGTTCGGGCAACACACCCAGCATTCTTCACTCTACCCAGATCATCCTCGCAGAACTGAGCTCTGACCCTGAAGCGGCCCGGAACCAAAGCATCTGGTGAAAATTAAAAGCTGGTACCAGCAGTCCCAAAGGAATTCTATCCATGGAGGTTAACAGGTGCCCCTGTCACATCCACAGCCCCTGGCTGGGACGAGCCACAGCACCCCAAGCTCTGTTTGGTAATATTTAGTACATATGGATGCTCATCCCCATCCGGCACTTCGCTTCTGGGCTCTAAAAACTGGGCATCCGGCACGACCGTGCGAAACCCGTCTCAGTTGGGACCACCAACGAGAGCTTCATGATCGAGACGATCGAGGCGACGATCGAGACGATCGCCTCACAAACCGTGTCTTGGAAGCCTCACAAAGCTCAGACTTATATAGTATACCTAGAGCCTAAAATGGGACCCCTGGTTTTGATAGGAATGGATCATATGCAGTATAGGTTGGTTGGAGTCCAATATAGAGGTCGCAATTTAAGATGTGTTTGTTCTGTTATGTTTTTCCGACAAACACTGCACCACCTGACTCCACCTTCGCCCTCCTTCGCTCCCCTTTTCGCAGTGACTCCACCTTTTCTCGGCTGAACCTGAGCGACTCGCAGCTCGAGAGGAGCGACCCCACCAGTGCGGTGCCTTCCGCCGAGCGGGCGCAGTCCTCGGGGATCGGGTCGGTGTCGGTCAGACAGAACGAGGATCGCACCCCGTTTCGCACCTTTCACCTGAGGATCACAGGTGGTGTGGGAATATCCCCCAAATACCAGGAAGGGGGGGTTGTTGGTAGACTATTAGGATCTAAATTAGGAAAATTTAGAGTTTCTCCAACATCAGCAGGGGATCGAATAATCTACTCTGAAACCACTGTATTGGTTGAAACCCTTCCACCGGGACCGACCTCCACCGGATGGACGACCTTCGGCGCCGGAAGCGGCGGCACACGACTCACCCTCGGCTCATGCATTGGGCCCCGCCCGCCCTAAGCACCGAACCGGAGGATGTAGTTGGAGCCCTCTGCCTATACAGGGATTGATGATGGCCCCTAAACATGCACCAATGTGATGTCAGGTTGGGCCGAAAACCATCGTGAGAGATCTTGAGCTTTCGAAGACCCGGCCCACCCAGCTCCCCGACGCATCCGTTGAGGATCACCTGGCTGGACTACCTCACGCATCCCGACACCTCCGTTGATCTCCATGGGACTCGCCAACTCCAAATGCAAAAAAACCTTCGCATCTGACTCCAGATGAGGTGCCGACTCGAATCTTGACCAAGCAACACATTCCCTTGATATTGATATCTTCTAGACTCTAGACATCTCTAGACCATCAAATACCGCGTGCGCCAAAAACTTGGCCTGAAATCCCTTGCTCTCCACCCCCCACCAAAAGCAAGCACTACCATCGAGTCTTGGAACCCGCATCTGCTGTTCTCGTCCTCCAAGGCTCTTCGCACACAGAGACTGCGAAGTCCCACGACAGGGCGTCTGGCTGGAGGCTGAAACTCTTCATGAACCCAAAGAGATGGAGAACCACCTCCCACCTGGCCGAGCTTTCGTCTTCGTCTTCCCCGGGGGGGAGAGCGGTGAAACACACCGCCGACAGACCGCCGTCCAGACGCACCCATCGCCATCGCCTGGAGATCATAGCCTATATGGATCCACTGGCACCTTCTCAGTCAGAAGGTGATTGGAGACTCTATTTATATAGGAATTGAGGGTCCAATTGCCCTACTTCCCTAGGGATCCAGTCGTACCTTCTCAGAAGGTACGACTGGACCCTACAAAACTTACACAACAGTGTTTCCAATTTATTTGTGAGAAGGCACTTGGACTCCTAGGATCATAGTGCCACACAGCAAATACATGCAAACAACTACTACGGTGTCTCGTCCCCCAAATTGGTGGGATACTGCAGGATTCCTCCATGAAGTGTATTGACTCAATTGACCTGGTGATCTACTTAAGTGTTCCACCGAAAATGCCCCCATTGAGATGTCCGCATTTGGATCAGCATGTGTTTTTACCGTCAAACACGCGGCCTTGGGCCATGACAAACTGACCGAAAGTCACACCAGTGCTGCCCAGAGGTCCACTCTTTTGGACCCGTGGCCCACCTCCAAAATCCTGTGCAACGAAAATTGTACCTTGGCTGATCCAGTTTGGTTTTCTTGGCTGTCTTCGGGTCTCACCCCTGTTTTTTGTGGTGGTTTGGCAAGAAATCCCTTGTAAACCACAATTCTTGGGTCGTGTGCAAAAACAAATACGTTTCAAACGACACAACCCCTCCAGTCTCTCACAAATCGGACCTATGCCACCCGTCATCAGTCGAACACCCTTTTGGACAGTCAAGGTACCATCAAAAACCAGGTCAGTCCAACACGTCATGAGTCCTGGGTGATTCTCCTTGTGGCCTCCAGTCTCACAAATCAGATCCACCCAGTTAGTCACCCCAAATGGCCTCCGCACACGTCGGCAGCTCTGAAGTGCTGAATTCAAAGAGAACAGATCCTCAGAGCTGTGGGTACGTCAGGTATGTCTGGATTCTTTGTGGTGGTTGTTTATCCAAAAACTGACATGTGGCTAGACGCTTCGCAGCTCTGAGCCACTTAAGTCTACCACCCCCAACAGGAACACCTGGACTTTTTCAGGTGCATGGAGTGGGACAATGTAAACGGTGCAGCCAAAGGGGATGATAGACCTGAGGTTTATATGTTCTGGATAGCCACCCAAGGTGGTAGCAACCAACTGATCAGTCTATCTCGAGTCCCACACGTTTGCCGCCGGCAGATGCCACGGCTATAGGGAGATTGTGGACGTGGACAAGAAGCGGGGTAGCCGCAACGGCTTGGCAGTGTTCCCCGCCAGACTTCAACCGCAAGTGCCAGATCACAGTGGGCACTACCGGACCTCAATACACAACCACAACATGACCACAAACACACAATGCACAAATTACACGACACACAGCCGCAACCACAAACACACAATCACAACCACAGCCACAAGCACAAACACACAGTCACAAACAAAACCACAAACACACAATCACAAACAGACACACACACAAATACGCAAACACAAACACCCATTCACAAACACAAGAACAAACACAACTTAACACAACTAGAACTTCCAGTCGAAGTAAAGTAAAAGATTTTACCAGGGAGCTCTCCTCCTCCTCCTCCTCTCCTCGTCTTCTTGACTACTGCGCCTCAACTGCCAGCCCCAGATCGCAAGGGGCCCATGGGCTATATTTCAACCGCGCGTGCATGATCGCAGTGGGCACTCCCGGACCTCAACAGCAAGCGCCAGATCGCAGAGGGCACGACCGGACCTCGACAGCGCAGCGGAGCAAGGACGCTATATGGAAGGACAAAGGTGATCCTATGGACATCGGTGCAGTGTCCAAAGGCAAAGGAAAGGGCAAGCCAGGCAACACCAACAAGATTACCTGCCACATTTGCGGAAAGCTTGGCCACAAAGCCAGTGAGTGCAGGTCGAAGGGAAAGCAGGGTGGCTAAGGCTCTAATCATTTGCTTTACCTGATAAAACTGTTACTGCTCAACTCCAGCTATCCTGAGGAAAACTTCGGAAGGATGCTGAGCTTATGGCTGAGCTCTCCTTATGCATATACTTGGCGCTCAGACCTGCTGGTGGCGCAGTATAGGGTCCAAGGGCACCGCGGAAAGAGCCTGGTGTGGCGAGTGGTTGCATAGGAGCTCAGCTCACCTATCAAGTGCAGATTTCGTGGCGCCCGCAGCATTTTGCGGACCTTGAGGTGGAGATTTTGTAGCACTTGCAGTACTTTGTGGACCTTGAAGTGTAGCTTTCGTGGCAGGCGCGATACTTCATACGCCTTGAAGTACCACCACCGCCACCACCACCACCAACAACAACAACCAACAACCACAACAACAACAACAACAACAAACAACCAACAACCAACAACCAACACAACCAACAACCAAACAACCAAACAACCAAACAACCAACAACCAAACAACCAACAACCAACAACAACCACAACAACAACAACAAGAACAAGAACAAGAACAAGAACAAGAACAAGACCACCACCACCACCACCACCACCACCGCCACCACCACCAACAACAACAAGAAGACCACCACCATCACCATCACCACCACAACCACCACCACCACCATCACCACCATCGCCACCTTCATCACCACCATCATCACCACCACCATGATCACCACCGTCATCATCACCACCACCATGATCACCATCATCACCACCACCACCATGATCACCACCGTCATCATCACCACCACCATTACCACCTTCATCACCACCATCATCCCCACCACCATGATCACCACCGTCATCATTACCACCACCACCACCACCACCACCACCACCACCATCGCCCGCCGCCACCATCACAGCCACCACCACCAGCACCATCACCACCTTCCACCTTCTTCGCCACCATCACCACCATCACCGCCATCATCACCACCACCGCCACTACCAGTCACTACCATGACCGCCATCAACACTTTCACCACCATCACCACCATCACCTCCACCACCACCATCATCACCACCATCACCACCGTCACCAGCACCACCATCACCACCACCATCACCTTTCTCTCGAGCGCAATGCGTCTAGATCTCTAGACTCTAGACCTTCTTCTTCTACTCCTCTAGACCTTAGACAGGTAAACACACAGTTCGGGGTCTCTTGCCGGGATATGCTTTTGCACGCGTGCCAATGACTTGGATCCAACCAGCTTGAAGCTCGTTTTTTCAATCTTCCAAACCTTGAATGTGTCTCAGGCTTGGATCCATCATAGAGCGGTTCCGTCCAAAGGTGACGCGGCCTCTACCGCGTCCATCACCACTTCACAAGATCGTTACTTGCGCACGGTCTCGATTGCAGCGGTCCCTTGAGGTGCTCCACGATCCACTGACCACAGAATTCCAATGTATTCACCCACAGTCACTCTCAACTGGAACCCTTCGCTACGCCGGGCAAAAACAGACATGCCATTTGAGGTGACCCGGGCAAAAACACCTTGTTCACATAAACTTCCCCTCCAAGTCTTGTGAATCCAAAACCTTCGTCTCTCCACGCCTTTTGATCCGTTTTGGCTCCCAAAGAGTTCACCGTTTTGGCTCCCAAAGAACGGCTCAAGAAACGACACCGGGCAACGCAACTCCTGACTCGCTTGGTTTCCGAAACCAAAAACAGGTTGGGTTAACATCTGGTTGACCTTAACTGGTTGTCATATTTTTAGGTCAGCAAACATGGAAGACATACCTATATGAAGCAGCAATGTCTGAACTCATGCTCCCCCAAAAAGGGTATTGCAGGTGATGCACGGTTTGTCTCGGCTATGCATCGGAGCCGAGCTGCGGGAGGAATCCGTTGGCCCTGCATCCTCTCCAGCAGGGCGATCACCACATGCCATCGACCTCGATCGACGAAACAGCGGAAGAAGCGAAGGAAGAAGCGGGTTGTAGATGGATATACCCAGACACTCCATGGGACTGCCATATTTGCCTACGTACATTTAAGTCAATTTGAACCACCTTCTGAGGAGATGGTTGGAGCCCAAAAGAAAACTTGTAAATACATCAGGGCGGTTGGCCTGGGGCCAGTCCCATCGGTCGTGTCTGAGGGTATGGATTAGGATACAAACCCATGGCGATTGACCTAGTTGCCAGTGTTAATTGCAGGGCTCATTTTCAATACCCTGCCTGCCTAGCAGCAAATCTACCCAAAGCCCGTGTTCAATGGAGTACTGTGTCTGGGCCTCCAGGCAGTCTGTGACACGGTTACAAGAGGCTCAAGCCAATTCAGTGGAGCCGTATTGGGCCGTGTTGGAGAGTTTGCGAGAGACGGCCCAAGTCTTCACATTCATGGACGCATGGGTCCACCAAAGTATACCCCGCAGGTCCAAAGACTAAAGACCCCGTAAAACCTGGTCCATTACCTCATTGAGTGTTTTTTGTGTGATCAACTCCAGCAAAGATGTCCAACTGACCTCTAGGTATATACTCAAAACGGTGATAATTACTTTCAAGTGGAGCTGCAATAACAACCAAGTCAGGATTATTGCCTCACACAATAAACAAACATGTTTTTCTGAAGGCACAAACCAGAACACAAACCAGAAAGAAAAGTAAGGGACAAAACATCTGGATGACGCGGATTCCTTGCTCATCATTCTGCAACAACAATATGAACAAGAACTGTCAAAATCTGTCAAATGACTTCTGTGAACCTTTGACTTACTCTTCTGGGTGCTGGGAGATGTGCGAATCTACGCAAACCTAGAGCCCAATTGATCCCTGTTTAAGGTCCCTCAGGTGCTAGGGATGTACAACTCCCTCAAGAATCACCTGACACCTTCTACATCGCCACACACATCGCCACAATGCAGGAACTGCAAGCGAGTGCAGGGATACTGGCCAAGGGGCTGCCCTTCTCGCAACTGCTGATGACCGAGTTGAGACTAATCACGTCCTCACCCGAACCGCGGTGGGAAACGCGGTGCGTGACTCAGCCCCGGGAGACGGTCGTGGTCCGGGAGACGTCGTTCGTCCAACAGTCTTCAGCGGCCCACGCAGGGTTCTTGGATGACCTGAGGAGCTTTTGCTCTCAGTGTACCCTACAAAAGCTGGAGGACCCCCTTGATGGACTCGGAAACCTTTTTCCCCGGAATGTTCCCTATGCTTCGTCGGATGTGGAAGGGGAACCGGGTGCTTTTCTGGTGAACAGGGTGCTGGTGCTTGAAAAGGGAAATCTGTTGTGCAAATACCTAGAGTCCAGAAAGGACCCCTGGTTTTGACAGGAAAGGCGGACCATATTTTAAGATGGGTGGTGGTCCAAAATAGATCACTCAGGCTCCAGGAACAAAAACATCCTGGGCGGTGTTCTTCAATCCAAGGCCAGATCTCTTCTCGTGAGCTTTGTGCATCGGTCCCAGAACGAGATGGCGGGATATGCCCCCAGATTCTCATGCTTCTCCGAAGACTGTCCAAACACAACAGACTCTCAAAACACTCCATGAAGAAGGAATCGAAGGGAATCGGGACCATCCATTGGGTCTCCAATCAAGATCCTTTGGAGGCAAGTCCATGCAAGTCCATTATGATGACCCAGACACCATGGTCCTGGCACATTTCTCCATGAAACTGCCACTCTTCCGACGGTCCGGACGGTCGCTCCGACGCGACCGCTCGGACGCTCTCCAGTCGACCGTTCGACCGAGCGCGACGGGCCGGCTCCTGCGAGACGTGGCTGGTGGCCATGGCGGTCAAGGTGCTCAGGGCCCAACACCAGGCGCGTGGCGCGCGGCGCCCGTGGTGAAGGTGCTCAGGTGCGGAACAGGCACCTGGGAGAAGGCTCAGGTGCCTGATGCCTGCGGGAAGACCATGACCAGAAATACCAGTGAGTCCATGGTTTAAAAAAAGCACGTATCACATACCGAATAGGACTGTTGGCAACTTCAAAGTGAGTCCATCTTTGAAGGGTCCTTCACCTACCAAATATTGTTCAAATACCCTCGGTCTCCCAAAACATCAGCGCGTCTGGAGGAAATGGGCAGCCAATCCGAGACCGCTCCGGAGAGAGAAAGCACCCGGCCTGGAACCCATCGAAAAGGCCATTGAAAAGGATGGATGTTCCAAGGAGGAACCAGAGCTCGGGGTAGTGTGGTGTAGCTCGTCCCAGCCAGGGGCTGTGGATGTGACAGTGGCACCCCAAACCATTCATGGATAGCATCCCTTTGGGACTGCTGATTCTTCTGTGTCGCAACGGCACCGTTGAGCACGGCATTGAACACCGCGGTGTTCGCCACCGTCGCGGCCGCCGCGGCCGCCTGCCATGCGCGGCCGTTGGCGCAGCTGCTGACGGCCACCGAGATGGTCACAGCCTGGGGGGGTCGGTTTGGTCCAACAGCCCAACAGGTCCAGTCTGACCCAAAACCTGGTCCTGAGGTGACCTCATTTTTTGGAACGTTTTTGGTAGATTATCAACTCCAAGTTCAACTCCAGTGAAATGAGGTCAACTGATCGATGGGCGACCTCCAAAAACCGCAACCCATCCCTACAAGTCAGTTTGACCTCATGAAACCTGGGAGATGGTCATACACCTGGGAGATGGTCATACAGAACCAAAACTTAAAAGAGGTAAAACACAACGTTAGCTTTTACTGGACCTTTAGACTTGTACGGAATTGATTTTGATTGTCCTTCTTGCAGAAGGTCTTTGGGGGGGTCTGCCGAAATTATGTCAAACCCATGCATTTCTGTGGATGAACAAAAAACAATCCCCCAAAAAGGATGGTCCATCCAAACATTGAAATTCTATGTTAGGTCATGTTAGGTCAAACATGGTCAAATAACACCCCCCACTGGTGACAGGTTGGTCAAACAAAACACGTTGACCAAGGTCGTGTGCGACCCAGGGCTCCTGTCCCATATATCCTCCGAAGGTGGTTAGACCAAATCCACCCAAGAACCACCGAACTGAGGCGAAGGGGGCGGCCGAACGGAGCCCGTCTAGGGGTATATTCTCGACGCGTGGCAAGTCTTGCATGTCAAGTAGCTGAGACTTCCAGCGCTCGCGGGCCAAACATCTGCAAAAGCTCCAGCGTCTGTGTCCATCGTGGCCCATAGGCACTGGCCTCGGCCGTGCGAAGCGCCGAGGCGAAGCGCGATGCGCTTCGCAAAAAATGAGGAGAACGGCCAGGAGGGCAACTCCAATGGCTGGATGTAGAAAGGAACCAAGCCTGCCATACCCTAGCATGCATGGTCACACAAGGAGTTGTGTGTTTTGCAGAAATTGGGAGATGTTCTTCGAAACCGTTGGTCAGAAATAGCCAACAGGGGACAACAAACTGTTTTGGATTGAATTTGGAACGCAAATTTCTGCAGTGGAGCATGATGAAACTACATCGGCCGACATGATCTCTTACGCTGGATAATGACTTCAATTTTGGTAGTAGGACTTCCTAGGAACACTTGATGGCGCATCTGGTTGGAGACAAGAATATGTCAGACTCCTCTCCGGAACTGAACACAAATACCACCACACGACAAAACTTCCTCAAGTCCGAAGAAACCATGGAGTCACTTGGAGGGTGGCAGAGTAAGCTTCTTTCCCAGGGCAAAAAGCAACTCGTTCGTCTCCGGAGTGTTGCTATATAATGTTGCTAAAAGCACAAGAAATGCCATGTTAAATCAAAAGTGCCACTTACGCCCTGTAGGATCTGTAGGATCTGTAGGGAACGTTTTGAAGGAAATGGAGGAGGAAACCACAAAATTCACAGTTCCAAGCTCCTTGAAAGGACCAGTCAGCAACAAAGAGGCGTAGCAACTTGTGACTCAGTCCCTGGTACCCGACAGATGAAGCCACCGATGACCTGTGCCACCGACCTAAGCCCAACTTCACACCTTTATGTGACACCGATCCAGCAAACTTAGGGGCCCCGGCCACGGCATTGAAGGAGGTGCTGGTGGCTGCACCGGCCGCGCCGGCCGCGGCGGACATCGCGCCTCGCGGCCGACCGGCGCGGTGTCGGAGATGCCGCAGCAACTGCTGTGCAGTCGACCAGCGCGAGGATTTCCTGGGTCGTTTTGGAAAGGCGAACACAGGGAGATCGATGCCTTGCGCAACAGTCGAGTGCTTTCCTGGGAACTTTTCTCACCGACCCTTGGGATGTCAACGAGACACACACACACCAAAATGGTCAAACAACTATACCTGGAGTCTCCGTTCGTACCATAGAAAGTCGGGTATGATATATGACCCTATATATTAAAAAATCGTATAATTGTACGTACTCTTCTACCATCGTCTACCAATTTCTGTGGTACGAGCTGCCTTTGCGAACAACGGTGGCTTTGGCGCTGCCTGTTCATAGCTTGAATCATCTTAAATATGACGAAGAAATGGCCTCCGGAATACCCTTTGGAAAGCTCACACTGAGAGTTGATCAGTTTACCCTTCCAACTATTTGGGAATCTCGACTCAACTCATCCACCCTCACTGGTAATGTCCAATCTCAATTAGTCAAATGGATGGGAATGTAAATAAGATTACGTAAGTTGTTTGTGTCTTTTTTGAGGTTTGCGTTTGCTTATTGATTTAGCTTTCTATTGTTCAGCTATAGTTGCCCTTTAAGATCCTTGGCTCGACCTCTTCTGAGGTTTGCTTGTTTCCTTTTTCAGAGATCCAGTCGAGTCGAGTAGAGTCCCATTCTTTTTTGAAATGACCCGCATTGAAGTGGTCAAATTGAATATTGAAGTAACAGGTGCTCCTTCCAGACCAACTTCAAAAACCAGGTCCCACCGTTCCCGCCCGTGTCCGCCGGTTCCGCTCGCCCTTCGTGCTCCGCAGTGCCGGAGCCCCTCCGTCTGTCTCACCAGGAGTCTCGCAGGCGGTGATGGCCGCGTTGTAGGACATGGTCTCGACACTCATCTCAGATCCCTGGAATTTTCGGACTGGTTCGCCAGATGTTTTGCGTAGAAGCCGCAGTGGCACTGGCTCCCTGATTTAGGGTGTGGAGGATGAGCCCCAAAGACTGAGCCACCTCGAACTCGAACTCAGGTAGCCGCTGACGATACCTTTGCGTTATATTGATCAACCTTGGATACAACCGTTTCCTCACCAGCCATGCAGGGCTTTAGGGGCTCCGAAAAGCATGCGAAAGCTAGCTCTCTTCGGAGACTTCTCCCTAGAGTGACGCTGGCCTGCAGGATCTCTAAGGCCATAGACCACCCACATGCTGTCAAAAGCCCAGGGCGCCCAGCAGGCTCCTGGCAGGACCCCGCAACGCCCCGCGTGGTGAACACCACCCGCGCAAAGAGAATGGTCCATCAATCACGGAATCCTCAGCTACGTGCGGTGTACGGAAGTCCGTGCAGGAGAAAAACCTTGTACCGGTTAGACCCCAGCTTCAGACGCGGCTGGCTAGGTACAGCAGGGCAAGTCTTGCTAGGTATACACAACTTCGCCCATTCCGAACCCGCGATCGATTCACCCACGACTGGCGAAGAATGGAATGAGCGTACGGCACAGTTCCAATGAAAGGGATCCTTGTCCGTGGCGGTGAGCCCAGTGGCCGGGCCGTTTGGGTCACAGGCTCGGTCCAGGAGGTCCAAGAGACGTTACGAGGCCTGAACTATAGGACCCTGTATACAGGTACAGATGCGATGGGCGACAAAACGGGCTGGTCAACCTCTCCTGGGTTGTTTGGTCTAAGATTTGGTCTACGCAGAAACGCGCAAACGCTCCGTGATGTGAGGGTCCGGACTGCTCCAAAGGATTGGGGTCCGGCCCCTACTTAGGAGGGTCCATGAGCCTCTGGATGAGAAAGTATTTAATGCAAAAGCAACAAAGTTCACTAGTACAGCTCTATATCACCTGCTCCACTGTGTCATCTGCTACAGGGCATGGGTGGATCTTAGTGACTTTTGGGTGGAGGCAAATGATTACCCGTTTGGGCAGGTTCGGTGGGCCTGAGTGCCCCCCGAACTATATATCCACCCGAAGACCACTCACCGAACCGAAACGGAGGTAGGAGCCCAAACGGGACAAATATTCATAGGATGTGATAGGATACCGGGTTGAGCATCCAAACTGTTCAAGGCCTCCCCGTGAAAGCTGTGGTGATCCCAGTGCTAGCCTTCTTAGAGCATGGCCACATACCTAAGGCCCGCAAAAGCGTTCCCCAGGCAAACCATAGCTGCCATAGCAAAGCTCTATTCTAGCTGTCACCAGTGGTAAGACTCAAACCACTACGGCCGAACGATGGCCCCTGGTTCCTTCTATAGTTGCTGCCTGCGGTCCACTGGATGCCCTGCTCCGCAAAACTTCACACGATAGGTTGGGCACTCGAAGAATTCCTCTGTTCTGTACGCCTTCCCCGGACTTGACAGCAAACATCAAAAAAAAGGATAAACAAGGTGTCTTGAGTGCCTCTATGCCCGCACCATGATGCAGCAGTTCTGGGGTGTTTACCATGTCAAAATCGTCGGTGGGGCGTCTCGACATGCGTCGAGAGATGCATCTCACTCACTACAACTGCATCCACGAAGCATGTCACTCACTATGCCTACTAAAGCATGGCCATTTCGATGCCCTCACGGTCTGCATCCCAACGAAAACGAGAGTCATATCACACAGGAAGTCAGGGGTGTGTGACTCACTTGGAAAAGCATTCATCAATATAAGTTATAAGTACTAGCCACTAGTCTTGATTCACTTGATATGGTTAAACACCATACAAAGCTGTATATGATATTAATATAGAGGGAGATCTTTCAACACGCAAACGTCGCACCCACTCCAGATCTCTCCTCCACTTCCAGCAGCGCCCGACGCCAAGGGCCCAGCGACAGGCACCGTCCGGCGCGGCGCTGAAAAAGGAGTCCTTCGGCGAAGGCCTCAGCGATGGCGTTTCACAGAATGTGACATTCACCTTTCATGTGGAGCTTTGTAAGACCATAAGTGCTTCTTGGCTTGTTCCAAGCACAAATAATGGATCCAAATCTATCTGTGATCAGTTCTGCAGCGCATAGTCAATAAAGCACAACTTGTCCTTTTTGAGAAAATGGACAACGACATGTATAACATAAAGCAATTTAAAGCGACACGCAACTCTTTATGATGCATCCTGCTGGTACCTATGAACTGCCAACATAAACAAACACAACTCGGAATCCAACAGCCTGTCTTGTCCCTTCACTCGGCATAAGTGAGTGGATCTCCAGAAAACATATCCAAATCATACTCTGCCATATCAAACTTCCGAAGGGCAACACACAGTGCATGCGTGCTGCGTGCTCTTCATATTGTGGTTCTTTCTTTGTCGGTCGCTTACCTGAACATCCTAAAAGTGGAGGGTCCTTCCAGCTATCCCCAGAGTGTCATCTTGTCAAGTCATCTTGCAACATCCTAAACATGTGGTACCCTTCGTGCCCTCTAAGCCGAAACAGTCAGTGCTGGTCATATGTTAAGCCGAAACAGTCCAAGTCTTTCATCCGAACCGCCGAACGAACCTCGGACGGACGACACACAGGAGGACCCACGATGACGCCGAGGTCCCGTGTTAGCTAGTGAATTGGCTCGGCGTGGAAGACACACATAGACCACGTTCCCGAAAACTCACATAGACCCGGGTTTAATGGTAACCTGGAAGATTGTTTTCCTCTACCAACCAGTGGATTGCTCTCCGCCACCTGCGCCTGGCGCCAGCGTGGCTCCAGTGCACCGGCCGCCAGCTTCAAGGTCTGCTCGGTGGGCTCCAGCGAGGCCAGGCACATCCTGAGACGAGGCACGTGGTGAGGCACGTCACGTCGTCTTTAGAGAGCCAAACAAACCCGTTTGGGCTCCAGGTAAGCACCTTCGTTTCGGTTCGGTGGGACTGGGTGGGTCCTTTTTAGGATCCAGTCATACCGAACCTGAGGAGGTACGACTGGAGCCCTAGCAAAAACAATGAAACAAACAAACGGATTAACACAAAGAAACCATGGCCCAAACAAAGACGACCTGTCTGGGAGCAATGGGACTGGCATGTTTACATGAGGGGTGGTTGACCTGGGATCATTGTTGGTAAATATATATATATATATATACCTGCATCTTCATTGGGCAACAATTTTTGTGCACTTGGTTTTGGAGGAGATTTCCGTGTACTCTACAGAAGTCTGTGCACTTGAACACAAAATTGTGCATTTCTGTGAGCATGGTCCCGTCTTGAAACACACAAGAAGGCCCTGCTTGTCACTTGCGCCGGAGCCTGCGCTTCCAGCTCAACTTCCGAATCTCCCATTTCATTTTGATACGGATCCGGTCTAGCACTCTGTGGCTTGCAGTTCTTGAACTCACTCTCTGACATATCCTGCTAACATGTCTCACCACAGATTCATAAGCTTCACAACTGTAGGGTAGTGGACAGGGAAAGATGTGTGTTGGGTGGGAAAGACGTGTATAGGACCGGAAAAGACGTCTATTGGACGGGTAAAGACGTGTATTTGACGGGAATTTCCGGGTAGAACAAATTTGTCACGCGGGACTTTTCTTCAACAAAATGGAGCCCTGCCGGTTTGACAAGCTCCAAATCATTCCAAATCTCTTGAGGGAGCAGCGGACGCCATTCCTTTGGGATGGGGTATCTCAATACTTCTGACAAAGCTGCATGTGCTCATTTGTCACCGAATGACAGGCTTCGGAAGTGGAAAAATGTTACCCAATACAGCCCGAAGGGCTACAATCAGAAAATGTGCATTTCAAATGACTTTTGTGTTTTTTCCTGAAAGACGTGTAGTGCACAGGAATTTCTGAATGCACAATTATTATTGATAATTTGAGGTTGCAGGTATATATATATAAATTTAGTTATTTTTATGGTTCAAATTTTGATGCAGTGTCTGGGATGCATGCATAGACTCATAGATCTGAAGACCTTTTCAATCAGACGTCGGACCTTCCGGCGCCTGATCCATCTTCACTGCTGACGCTTTTCCTTCTCGTCGTTTCAGTTTCGTTCGCTCATTCGTTCAGTATACTCGCCTGCTATTCGGAGCCACATGGACCCCCAAAACCACTGGGTTGAAATTTGGAAAACGGTCGAAACCATGGGTCAATTCTCAGGATACCATGCCACTACATTTGTTCAGACCTTCCGAGAACCTTTCGAGCGAAGGACGACGTTTGGCGCCGTCTTCTGCCATGCATCTGGCTCCAAAGCTGTCCGACCATTCGCCACTTGGGAGTGCCTGCGAGGTTCGAGTGCTTGAGGTCCGTCCCATGGGATGTCGTTGGTCTAGTCATGGACTCCATTGGACACATCAAATAACAAACACGGTGCAGATCCTCTCGGTTGCCCAAGAAGGAGAGGCACTAAGTTGGATCATTGGGCACATGCAACTCGGATCATGCCTCAGCTCCACCAAAGACTGCGGCAAATCCTCGTTGTGGTTGCGTTTGGAAGATGTTGTTGTATGATGTGGTTTGGTCATTGAGTATTAATTAAGGAAGGGAAAATTGCCGACTCTTTTTCCCTGATGTTCTTGCTAAAGATTCCTCTGTCACGTCTTCCCAAAAACACCTGCCCAAGGCGCAGGGTCAGCCTCCAACCAACTGCAGGAAAGTATATGTCCCTGAGGATCCATGACCATCAACCAAACAAACTCATACCAATAGAAAAACAAACTCATACCAATTGTGCAAATACACATGTGAAAAACCTCCAACGCAAGACAAACCACACCACGTTCGCACCACGTTCGCGAAACCACCTTCGCCGCTCCACGGTCCGTGCGAACGGGTCGTTCCCCGTGCCCGGCCGCCGAGCAAGCTCGTGAAGGCTCCCAGCTGCGGCGCCAGGCGCGTCGGCGCGAAAGCGTCCAGCAGAGCGGTGGCGAAGGGCCATGCGGCGGGAGAGGCGCAGGTGGCGAGCGCTAAGGCATGGGAGACCTGCAGATGAGAGATGGGGAGGACAAGAGAGGTGGCCCGGCTGGTGGATATGGCAAAAAATGATCCAGTTGGATGATGATGGGGTCCAAAAGAAAGAAAACAAGGAGTCGAGAAGAGGACAGTGATGGGGGATTCAAGGTTTTTCGGATAGTGCCAAGATGGTCTTTGAGGTGAAGTACTTTCGATGGGCGATTGGAGGAGCTGTATCGATGATGACTCTTTGGGCTGATGGCTGTATCGTGATGGAGGAATCTTGGGGGCTTCAACTGCCCACAAGCTACGCCGCTACGCCATGGTGTTGCGGAATGACAACTCAGCACCCCGAAAGCTGGGGGACTGCTGTCACTGCTGGACAAGTTCTGCAGCACAAGGCATGTACAGTGCTTTCAGAGAGGGCACACTCCCATATGTCGGTGGTTTAGATGGACCCCCCATCTGGACATCGACAGGCCAACGATGGAGCGACATCAACGACATCGACCTGGGTGGGTGACTCTGCAATTTGGACGGAACTCCTCCAGGCATCTTGGGAACAATCGAGGAAGAAGTTCCAGTTCGTTTGGACAACCAAAACCGACCTGTTCCACCCACCACATCCGACCTGTCCCATCCTACCAAGCCCTTGTGCTGCCAACGACACTCCACTTGACCTGGGCCGTTCACCACCTTCGAGAAAGACCAACGCCTGGTGCCAGCGGTCCTGGAGCTGCCCCAAAGCGAGACTCTCACTGCCAACGTGGAAAGAAGGGCATGAATCGCACACTTGTTGGACAAAGACTAACCTGAATAAATCATCTTAAATCTATTTAAATCTCATTGGGTGGAAGCGACACATTATTAAAGTGTGTGACAGTGTGTCATTCATGTCCCCCAAAACTCCAAAAAGAAACGCACTTGGATGATCTTGGATGGATCTGGCATTGACGTATTGAATCCCAGATTCCGCGGGATAGTTTGTAGGGCTTCGAAGGACCATATTGAGGACCTGTACTATGACAAAGCATCCGTTCAGGGATGGAAAGGAAAACTCATTTGTACGTTCATGAAGTGCCAAGCCCTGTTGCCAGCCCTGTAATTGGAGAGTCACCTGTTTCTTAGAAGCACTGGGGGTGTTTGGAACCAAGACGACTAGGAACTGGTCTGGTTCGCGGTTTCAACTCACTTGAAAATAGGAGTCAGTGGAATCAATAATATCAAGTTAGTAAGGATTGAATATAATATACATAAACATATTCACAAGCCACCATCTAGCAAAAGCAACAAAAACTATTGCCTTCCCCATCCTTCCCCAATCAGCATAGTCTGCAGAAGGCTTTGGATCACCGTGGTTCCTCTACCAATGCAAGACTGTCAGGAACCTCCAGGAACTAGCGGTTGAATTATGTTCAATTTATAACTTTATTGATGACCTCGACCTCCCCATCGACCTTCGCCGTCGAGCACCAACCGCCCACTTCTTCGCGCACCAGCCGCAGGCCGGTATTCCGCCGCTCCCATGAGCTGGGCCGCTCCCGTCCTCCAAGCTCCTGAGAAAGAGATGGCCCAAAGCGTGATCCT
Organism: Durusdinium trenchii; assembly: GCA_963970005.1. Taxonomy (NCBI): domain Eukaryota; class Dinophyceae; order Suessiales; family Symbiodiniaceae; genus Durusdinium; species Durusdinium trenchii. The sequence continues at coordinate 360,739 of CAXAMN010006446.1, read as the reverse complement.
CGTGCCGTGGAGGAACGTCGATGGCCCGGGATCGACGGCGGAGGTCGATCCCAAATCTCTCGGATTGGCTGGGGGTTGACTGGCCGAAGTCAGTGCAGTTCTGCTTTTTTGTTCAACCATTGTCAGTGTGCCCGTGTCTCCCCCCGGATCTAAGACCCATCCACCTCGCACGGACCATCCTTTCGACCAGGAATCGAGCACGGGACTTTCTCGGGGGGGGAATGCGGTGCCTCCTTCTTCTGCACCAAAAGCAACTCCTTCTAAAATCTATAACTCCAAACACGGAACAAGTGCGTTACTACTAGTAGCAAGAAGCTACTAGGTTGGAAGCCATCGCTAGTAGGTTGGAGGCCATTTCTATTAGTAACGAACAGGACTTTCAACGGTCTGCTGGTAGCCACCGCGTTCCGCCGAGAACAAACGTTGTCACGATTGACATCGAATGGCATCGGAGCTTGGTGCGAGTTTGGAAGGATCTGAAGCTATAAAAAAGAACATTGACATAGCACCACAAGCCAGTTTGGATTGTTATTAGATGGTACAGTAGATGATGGTAGATAGATAGTCAGGGCGTCTGTAAACCACCCAAAATGGGTGGTGCTGGTATAAGTTAAGAAACATTATACTTGAGTTTAGATGATATCCGTCTGGACAACAATCTAGAAGCAAGGGTGTCGAATAATAGCCCCTTAGAACTGAAAACAAGGTCCGGATCCATTAACCACCCCAGACATCCCCGGATAGACAAAGGTAGACAAACCCTAAAAAGTGTTGGCGCCTGTCATCTGCGATGCCATTGACCGTGCAGTCTCCTGCTTTTCACGCCTTCGCGCCAAGCGTCTGCCCGGATGCCGCTCCACCTGGTTCGTGCCAGGAGCTCTTGCGCCATGGTCCAGTGGTCTTGCGCCTTGACCGAGGACATGAACACCGCGAAGGAGATCACATCCTCGAGGCGACTCAAGGCAAGATGCATGCTTTCTGCAGACTCAGGATGAAGATAGGCAAACAACAATAATGCGCCATGCATCGAAACATGATTACATTACCCCAACATCTGTGTCTACAACATCTTGATACGTGTTTGTTTGCAAAATGTTAACACTAGTGTTTGTTATTGTTTTTTTTCCTGAAGGTGTTCTTTGTGAGCATTGCTAGGTGTGCTGATTCATTGAGTTCTTTGGGCCACTCCGCCCTTGCGTCGGTCGAAACCAATCCGGAGAACACCTGAAGACACGTCAAGGGGGGCTGGTCGTGTGGCAAACTGGGCGAGTTAGTCGGGCCAAACATGAAAAGGCATGAAAACAAATCATATATATATATATATTTAGGTGTAGCATGGTGTAGTGTAATTAGAGTCTAGTGCCTGTTTTGTGTGAAACGTAAAACAAGACAAACAACGGTTAGTTAGTCCAACAATCATTGGATGAGTACACTGATTTTTGCCTATAGGCATACTTTGCCTAATGATTCTGCAGGATCGCAGGGTGTTGTCTCGGTTTGGAGTGGGGTGCGGCCCTTGGTCCCTTGTGCCCAGCGTCCAGCTGCAGTTGCCGAAGCTGCTGTCTGCAAAGCAAAGACTCCGAAAGCGCCCAATGACCAACTTGGATGCCTCGCTATAGCCAAGCAGCAAGGTGACACAGCAGCTCCTTCCACCGAGACCCACTTTACACCTCAATTGCGAGCCCTCAAGACTTTGAGTTTCACCACTTCCGCGTTAAAACTGCCCCGAAAACCGACATCTGATGAAGTTTAGCCACCCACTTACAGTAGGCCTCGAGGCCTGTATAGGCCTGAGTTCTTTGGGAAATCGAAACCGCACTAGCTTTTCATCTGCTCGTCACTTAAGAGCAAAATCTTTCTCTTTAACGAAGAGGGTAGGTCCCCCAGCAGGAGACATCTCCATCACCCTTTTGAAGGTTACATTGTGTACAAAACCCCGTTCATATCCAAAAGTCGTCTCAGCTCACAGGTCCGCCTGTCCGGGCCAAGGCACTGTTCGCGAGGGCATTGCAGGTCACGCTGCTCAGCTCAAAGCCCTTGTGCGCCATCTCCAAGACCTGGCGAAAACGAAGAAACGTCCCACAGTCCAAGACCGACGTTTTTTTCCCCACATCTCTGTGTGGGGTTCTAGTTTTGTTGGCTGCCATCCCGCCCGACTCCGTCCTTGCCTCCCTCCTTCCCTCCGTCCTTCTGTTACACACACAATCATCTTGTCATCTGACCTCTTTCCCTCACACACAATCATCTCATCATCTCACACACACACACACTCATCTTGTCATCTCACATCTCACATTCACACACACAATCATCTCATCATCTCACACACACACTCATCTCATCTTGTCATCTCACCTCTTTCTCTCATTTCTCTCATTGTCTTTCTTGTCTTTCATTCTCTTTCATTCTCTTTCATCTCCACTTGATCTACTCGCCCTTCTTGTCATCTCACAGTCACACACACAATCATCTAGTCGCCCTCATCCACTCACAACTTCATCTATTCGCCCTTCTTGTCACATCTCACACCCGCAGTGGCCGGCGTAGTCTCCAGAGACTGCAGAAGGGGCTGCGGCGCGCGTTGTCCCCGCTGGGGGCCCGGCTGGGCCCGGCTCTCTCCGCAGTGGCCGGCGCAGTCTCCAGAGACTGCA
>CAXAMN010006446.1:332660-350057 GCA_963970005.1 Durusdinium trenchii | reverse complement strand
TCTTTGAAAAACACTCCTGCACAAAAAAGGGCACTCTTCAACGACCACTTCCGGGGTCTCCCCAATACTCACTTGTAACTATAGAAACACAACGCATGCACAACCTCACGATTCTCTGCGCCTGCCACGAATCTTTCCGCGTCCACACGTCTAACGCGCACAAAATACTGCGCCTGCCACGAAATGTCACCTCCGTCACACCTCGCAACCTCACGATTCCCTGCGCCTGCCACGAAAATCGCACTTCCACACCTCAAAGCCCGCACAACTGCGCCTGCCACGAAAAGTGACAATATTGACAATATCATATATCATGTGAGCTTCAACATAATTTGCACCACACCACACGTTTGGAATGAGTTCGACCCGTTCTGAGCACACTTCCATCCAGCAGAATCGCCATTTCAGCTGAGACTTGTCACGAAAACAGGGCTTTGATGCAACACCCCGAACCGCAAACCCTAATGGCACGGCCACATCCAACACCCCAAAAACACCACTCTCAAAACGCCAGTCCCAATGGAACTGCGCAGAAAACTGCAGAGCTCACAAAACCCTGCCCATGCGCAGTGAAATCATCCTCCACACTTCAACATCTTACATTTCCACACGTTTCCACGCTATATCACACGAATCTGACACGTCACGTTTCCATCCCAAACCCTCTCCAAAAGCTTCCCCCAATGGCAGCGGCCTTAGCGCCCTACTGCAGTCACCGGCGGACGGTCGCGAACGCTGAGACCACGGGTCGCGAACAAGGCTCTACCCCCAGACCCCCAGAGTTAAGCGAGAACCCTTCGCTACGCATTCCGGAAAAATGGGGAGACCTCTCAGATATCACGTACATTTGAATTTGGAATTCCTGTGTTCCACACGAATAAAGCTGTGGGAACCCAAACGGCTGAATAGCAGCCGAGACAAGCAGCAAAGCCACAAGACCCATTGGTTGGGAGGCCCCTCTGTTCCAAACACTAAGCCCAAATGGATCTCTTTCGATGGATCGAAACATGGACGTTCGTCACCGGCAACGAAGGGGGCCACGTCGGGACGGCTTCCGCCCCCGCCGCCTGAGAGCTCGCACGGCGCCAGGTTTCTTCGTTGGAGAGCTGGGAGGCCAAAGTGCTGCAAGTAATGAGGTCTGGTTGCCTGGGGAACAGGACAGTTGCATACATGCCTCAGGAATAGCTATTTGGGCGCCATACTATACAGGTCTCATTTGTCCGATGGAAAACGATAGCTATGAACGAAATACATGCAATGTCAATGTCAGTCTTCAGAGTCAGAGTAGATTCAAGTCCAAGAGGATATGGAAGTAAGTTAGGACTAAACGACTTCGTGTGACCCTCTTGATGACTTGAAACTTGCTGCAAGTATACTTATGTACGAAAAACAATACATCTACAGTATACAATTAGATTATGAATGTATGCAATCATGACATACATTGCAACTCTGCTCCCTTGGTCAGTCTCTAAAGGTATTCCTTTGGTCCAAGTTGCAGCTGCGAGCCTCGGAGTGCTCCCTCTAGCAGCTCCGACCCTCGATGCCACGGTACTCGTCGCAAAGCTGAATTCAAGGTGATCAAGTTGGGTGAAGAACGCTTCCTCAATCCATCAATGCATCAAATCAGGATGGACCAACCACAAATAAGCACGGGAACTTCGTAACAGTAACTTCGTAACAGTGGATGATGATGGTTAGTAAAGGCCTTCTTCAAAAGTAGTGACAAATTGGTTACCGACTGTTACAGGTAATAGGACAAACCCAACTCATATATATACCTATCATCTGTAACCGACAATCTCCAATCCATATATTGAAGACTATCCGGAAGAAGGCTCGTGTGCAAGGACACCGTGCGCCTGTTAAGAAAGACATAAAGAATGACAAACGGACAAACACATAGAAATATGATTGGATGAAGGATGGATCACGGAGAAATTTGATGTTTCCAAACTGAGTAGTCTTCATGAGGAGGAAAAGCATCTGAAGGGTCACCTAATTGAGTTACCTTGCTAAGCTGAGGTCAGAAGTTTCCTCTGTAAGAACCTGCCTAACTATTTCTGCAATCTCAATTCTTTGCAGTGCTCGTCCAAACCATGTTCTTGCACACTGATAGTCCTTCAGCACTAGTCTCAAGTATACCGACGACTATACAACTGAACTGGTGGAAGCGACCCAACGCCAAAAGAAACTATAGCAAGCACATGTAAAACAACAAAAACCATCTGCAGCTCCTTAGCTCCCTTAGTGAGGCATTATAATATTCCGAGCTCCTCCTCTCCCTCAACCACCCAAAGGAGAAATGCACAGTGTTTGTATTGGAGCAACGCATGCGCCCCCACATCTTGTTGAGCATCCTCCGCATTTCTTGCAAGCAGGCCATCTGCTGCTGCCATTCATCAATATTCAGAAGGCAGTTGTAGGAGACGACCTTAATGGAAAGCATGGCAAGCTGATTTGACCGTGCCTGTGAAAAAAAAAAACACATTGCAGAATAGGGTAAACTCCATTGCCATGTTGGAGAAATTTGTAATCCAAGTTAGTTCTAGTCACATCAAGGGAATCCCAGGTAGCTGGTGCGGAACCAAGCATGTTCAAGGACTAATGACAAATGGTTTGTTGCTCCAGGACCTTAGCCGTTCATGACCTCTTTGGAACAGTTCGGTCACTTTGAAGAACCAAATTGGTCTTGCTTTTGTCTTGGTCCTGTTGCTTGGAGCGCAAGAACGAGTGTCACTGGTGTAAGATCTGCCAGGGCCAGGGCCAAAATCGGCAACTCTTCCGAGAAAGGAGCAACAACAACAACAACTACTACTACTACTACTATTACTACTACTACTACTACTACTACTACTACGACTACGACTACGACTACGACTACTACTACTACTACTACTCCTACTACTACTACTACTACTACTACTACTAATACTTACAAATAGTATATATATAATATATAATCAATTGATAAAATGTCTTACTTTGATTCCAACAGCAAAATTCCAAAAAGGTGACCGTCCAAACGGTGCACGGTGAGGATGTGCTTTGCCCCCATGGCCCAGAGGATACGACCTCATGGACACTAATGACATGAGCCGAACACTTGGGGACCTTTGAGATTTCCATGACCGAGTCATCCGGAAGCTTCTCACTCGGCGAGTCCATTGACGCCCAGGGATTTCACGCAAACCACCTGCCAATATTGCAAATATCGAAGCATCGGACCTCCCCCCCATGCTTCGATCAATTGAAACCAGTCCAACCCCTGGGCCGTGCCGCTGGCTGCGGGGCCGAGCTGCCGTCGGCCGGGCCCACGTGATCTGCAACTGCTGGAAGGTCTGAGAGGCCCAGCGCCACTGGGCCCGGGCGACCTGGAACGACGTCCACGTCGTCCACCGGTCGTTTGGGCCTGACCGGTGGGGAGAGACCATCGAGAAATACCAGGTTTTATATGATGCAAGTACAATGTCTACATCACACTCGAAAAAATGGTTCACTTGAGATCTCTTGAGCTAACTTCTTCTGCACCCCTCTGCGATCCCTAATTTTAAGTCCTTAGACTGCTAGGTACTATGCAAGAACGCCAGCAGCTCCGCACGCAGCTGAGTGGCGCTGCGCAGCAGTGAATTCCAATTGCTCAGCTGGACTTCCAAGGCGTTTGCTGAGGCCACCTGGACAGTGGCTAGCGCTTCCTGCCACTCGCTCCTCAGTGAGAAAAGCAGTTTGTTGAACAAAAATGAGATCTACATGAGGTCGCTGAAGTGCGTGGACTGTGGAAGATGACTTCCTACTACCAACCTGTGCGTGGTTCATAGATCTGATCTGGGTGTCTTGCACCACTGCAAGATACAATATACTGATCAACTAGCTATGTTTCAAAGGCCCTGTGAGGGCTGAAGTGTTGGTAACGATGCGCCTGAGGCCCCTGCATGGCTCGGGATCTTCGTCTCACCTGCGGCTGCCCATCTGGCAGAACGACATGTCCCAGCACCCCTGCAGGGTCTGCCAGCGCCAAGACCAGGAGCGAATGCCTTGGCTCTGTTGAGTAAGCAACCCGGCAACAGCTTCGAGTGGTTTATGGCTCATAAACCCTTGAGACCACAAATTCCAAATGAAACTCACTGAGGATGGCACTCTATGTTTGAAGGAAGCATGTGGTGAATCGCTTGGCCAATCTGGGGGTTCAATCTGGGGTTCCCTTGCAGAAGAGCAAAGCAGCTTCAGTAGCTGAAAAAAAGGGCTTCGGACCACTGGCTAATCTCCCGATTCAAGCCATGCAGTCCCGCCTTCTTGTCTGACCAAGGCCGGTGAGCTTCGAGTCTTGGAGAGTAAAACATGCACAAAAAGACCCGTTGATTCAACCCACCCACCATTGATTGAATTGGTTCTTGTACCAAAACAACCCGTTTTTTGGACTTTACATGGCAAAATCTAGGTCAAGCCTTTCTTTTTCATGGTCTTGGAAGGCCTAAATTAGGGCCTCCATTTTGGGGCAACCCCTTGAACTCGGACCATCGGACGAACTCTCCCTTCCGCAGTGGCCGGACGCTGTCCACCGATGCAACGGATCTGCCGTCCGATCCACGTCCCGCGTGCCGTCCGATCCACGTCCCGCGGCGGTGAGGCACGTCCGTCGGGGGCCGTACACCGGAGGACGGCTGATTGCATTGGAGGACCGGACGACATGACCGGCAGGTGAAGCAGGTGAAGCAGGTGCTTGAGCGGTGAACGACGTGTTCTTTTTGACGAATAAAACCCTCTGAAAAAGACCGGTTCCAGGCTGGGTCAGAAAAAGACACAGTCTTCTGAAAGCATAGAGGCATAGAGGTGTTATTAATATCCAAAATGGGATGGAAGCGAAAACCGACAAGTTTTGGTGGATAGACTTCGATCAATGGGTAGCTTGCCCGACTTCAATCTCTCCCTGTCCCCGACTTCAATCTGATGTCTTGGATGCTGTGAAGGGCATCTGTTCCTTTCTTGAACAAAGGACCTATAAAGAATAAACATGTCCAAGCAAACTTCAACCGCTTGACTTGGCAAAGTTTTGCAGCAGGACTGACGACGAATGTGGAAGTATACACCATCAGGGAGCCGATGAGACATGCTGTTCCTGCGCTTTCTTACTTTGAGAAGGTTCGACAACTTTCGCCGGTTTCACACCATTCAGTCATCTTCCCAAGTTCTCAGTTCCTCAGGATAGTCAGAACACACCCATATAAACACAAAATAGCTAGCGCAGGGAAGACTGCCATCCTCGCCCCCCCGCTCTTGTGCCTCTTCAGCGCAGTTTTCCGCAGCAAACGCGAACACGCCGCGGCCGAGCCAGCGATGTATTAATGCGATTTGTGGTATGAGTCCGAATCATGGCCATGTGCATCTTTTCTTTGGGAGACATGGGAGCTAAGGAAAAGGATCTGCAAGCCTTTCATAAGTCCAAACATGTGGATGAACACAAAAAAGGCTCAAAGGAACACCTTGAGCCGCGCAGTGCAGTCGCCTCATTTCGGATGGAGTCACATGTCCAGTATTGTCCTGCCCATCACATGATACACTAAACAACCGGTCCAGGGCAGCCAACTTAATTGGTCTGAACTGGGATCAAAAAGGCCAAGTGTGTCCGTTGACAACAGGTCAGAGTCTGATGCCTTTATGTCTCCGTTGAGTCTACATGGAGTGAAGCATGTGAAGCAAATCCGCCAGAACTGGCGGCTTCCCGGGTCATGCGGCTTCTTGAGAACTATGCGAGATATCAGGAGATATGAACAAAAATCACACACGGAACATGTGACGTTGCTCGTGCCCAGCGTTGCTCGTGTTTCTCTTTGGTTCCTTGTTCCTTGGAGTCATGTACTATACCTGCCCATGGACTTCACCGACGCTTCGTTCCGAGTCGGAGTGGAGACAGTTCGATCTCTTCAATTGGATGGCCTGCTGGGAAAGAATATGCATGGATCTCTTCAATTTGTTACCAAACAAGGCTCCTTGTCGAACATCTCCAACAGATAGCTATTAAAACTACATCAATAAATTAAAACTACATCCATAAATATAAATCATAATCGTAAACGCCTCTAAACTCTGGAACACACCTGAATTGTTGTCACATCCAAAAAGAAAACACACCACACCCCCCAAAACCGCCCTCTTTTCCAACTACCCTCCACTGATGCCACTCACATCTGCACGCGGCGAGAAGGCGGTGGCGGTGGAACAGCACTGAGCGCTGACGGCGGCGGCGGCGGGGAATCCGGTGCTCGGGCGGCTGCCTGGCGGTGTTGGGAGAGTCGTTGAGCACGGGTGAATCCGCTTTTCCCCAGGTCGTTCTTGAGACATTGCCAATCATTAGGCAAACCCGTGGGATCGGACACCCATCGCCAAAAAGAGATGGGTTCTAGGAATGCTTTGTGCCATCTACATCAGTCCATGAAACCAACAATTCCGTTTCGGTGGCCTCTTTTTTCGGGGTACTTTGGGCGGTCCCAACAAAACACGACCAAAACTTCTGCCGGAGACTCCGGAGATGCGGGACTCTGAACAAGGTTCAGAGTTTCCAACCTTGAGTTCAGAATAGTTCAGATGATTGGTGAAGTAGTTTGGGCATTCATCTTCGAAACGGGCCCTCCGAAAATATCCCCCAGTTGTCAAGTTCGAGACGTGCAGCTCGCACTGCTCTGTCGGGACGTGCAGCACCACCAGGGACGTGCGAAGCGGCTCGCGGCTCGCTGCCTCAGCGCGTGCCAGCTTGGGCCCCTCCGCCCAGGGAAGCCGCACTGTCCAGTGCCTCTCGACGCGGAAGGCGGAGGATCTGGGTCGATCTGCAATTTTCTGTTTACTATGCACATAGTAAGGAGCGGCTCTACTGCTTGACTTGCTGGTTCTGAATCTCCGTATACTTCATAAAGTTAAGGGATGCCACATGTCTCACCTCTCACACCCTAAACATGCGAATCATTGTCCCGTGCAGGCCAAATCACTGAGAATAACAATATCTATAGTTTGGCCAGATCTTACCCAACAGCAATCTTCTAGGGTCTATTCTTTTCACACACACTTTGACCTTTGACCTCCAGCTGGTACCAATCATTAATGCGATGAACATGTGAATTCCCACCATCCCACCGAAACCAGCACCGAAACCGCCATTTGAAAGGCTTCCTGACCGAGCATTTTTCCCCCAAAAAAGCTGGATGGGTCCTGCCGTCGATCTGCTCCGACGCCAAAAGCTGACGATTCCCCGCTCTCGTCCCTGACCTCGACTCGCTCTCGGACTCCTGAAGAAGGGCTGGAGTGGCGAAGCTTCAAGCAAATGGTCGGGTGCTTGGGGCATGTTGGGGGGGACCGGGTGCTTGGGGCGGGTTGGGGGATATGCCATTGGTCAGGGAAACTCCTCACACCGCATCGAAGTGGAACATGATGGAAGTGGTTGGCAGCCGGACAGCCGTTTTTGTAACCACCATAAAAGCCTAACTTTCCTGCAAACAGGTGGTAGGTAGGTCAAGTATCTGTACACATACTGTTTCCAAACACTTGGAAACGTCAGAAATCAAAAGGTCAAAAAACATCTACTGTAACCAAAGAAGGCCTTGCTGTTTCTTTGTTTCTTAAACGAACGGCTATTAACCTCACCACTTCGCAGCAACTCTCACTGTACGAATCAAATGGACACGCGCAGCCCCTTTACAGATCATGTGCCTTGTGAAAGAAGGTTCAAGTTGAATCCTTTTGGTCTACCAGTCTACCACCAGCTGAACCTTTTCGTCAAAAAACACACACTCGCACCTACACAATTGCTTCAACACACTGGCACACACTTGCCTTTAAACACACAGTGCATCGGTGCCACGCATGCCATCGCCCTCCCCGTGGCATCACCCTCCCGGTGGCACCGCCCTCGGCGGGCGCTCCTGGACGGTCACCCGGACCTGCAGCCGTTGGAGCTTCTGCAGCATCATCTGCAGCTTCGGCGGGCGCATGACACGGCGAAATCATGGGTCCCTATGGATCCACTGGCACCTTCTCAGGTCACTGGACCCTCAAAGACTCAAAGCCTACATCAATAGTCTCCAAATAGCTTCTGAGAAGGTGCCAGTGGATCCATAGGGTTTGTGATAGAATGCAACATCGAGCCATAGGGTTTGTGATGGAATGTAACATCATTCCGTTCAACACCCACCCCCCGTGGATTCTTGGATGTTCCTTCCTGATTCATTGGTATGACCTCACTCACGGCGACAGCGGAAAGATCGAGGCAAACTTGCCCAAACACACCTGGCCACGGTCAACAATATCCCCTACGTAAAAAAGGGGTCCAGGGGGCCCGGGGGCAGCCCTTCAATTCATGAAATACATGAAATTGAGTGTGCCCTTGAGCCTTCTTGGGAAATTAATTCAGCCAGACTCTAGGCCTCGATCAATTTTCCTCAGATGTCCTTGGCCATATCCCCGGAACAAAAAAAACACCTTAAATTTACACACTCCTCCTCCAAATGGCCAACCCCCCCTCAATGATTTGTTGTTTCCGACGAATGGATTTGTAGGGGCTGAGTGTTCCCTCCCCAATGCGCCCAAAGTCGTAGCCCGCATTTATTTACCCGGTTTTCCATGAATTTCATATGTGTTCATCCAGCCTTTTGGAATGTCACTGAGAACCTCATTGTCGCCCCCTTTCTGTTCCGCCATCCCAGATCTAAAGCATGCCCTCCAAATTATATGCCACATCGAGCACGCATCTCACCCAAACACTTTCCATTTTCCGACTTATGTAGTATTCATTTCTCGGAGAAAAACAAATCCGCCGGGCACCAATGGTGCTGAAGGGCGTGTTGCGGTTTGTGTGTGTTCATCGTTTTATAGCTTTAGCTAGGTTGGGGAGGCATTTTTGTTTGGGACCGAACGTTCATGAGGTGTGTCTGGGAGACGAGTGGGAGTGGGAAAAACATGGAAAACACATGGGTTTTCACATACCATTTATGTCTGACTATATGTTTCATTGTCGGATCATTTGCATCACTAGGTCCATGAAAGCAAAAAAACGGTTCCTCTCAACAGTCTATGTCTTTAAATACCTGTCATGGTCGCATCATATGCACCAGCTGGTTTAAATTGTATAGTTGATTACGGTAGCATATACGTCAGCTGGTCAAAACAAGGGGGTCGAAAAATGCATCCAACAATGCTTGCAACATACAAGAAAAACTAAACAACGTATCAAAGGGTCCAAAAATAGAGTGATTATACATGATTATACTATATAGTATATACTTCTTTAACCCTCTCTGAGAGCCACTGGTGCGGGCGGTTGTTGTCATGAAGCGGCCTGAACGATTAAGAAAATTTAGTTGCTGAGTGCCTAATCAAATTTTAGTGGAGGGGCGTAAAGAGCAGCACGCACTACAGCTGCCCTGCATCAACAGCGGCCTATTGCAGCGATCATTTGCGGAAATGGAGCTACTAAGCTGGCGTGTGCCACAAGGAGTTGATCCCCCTTAGCTAAACTGCTAAACATGACTTGCAATCTTAAAACCAACCAGCGCAGCACACATTCTGCCAAGTTATCATAAATCAACCCAAAATAGAATACGAGTGATCTCCATCTCCACCCCAAGATTTCGTGACATTTCGTGACGCTGCCTGGTGACACAGTCGCCCTTTGTGACGGTGGGATCTTTCTGCTGACCCGCTGGAGACAAAATCGCCCTCTCCTTGCCATGTGTCGGCAAAACCAACAAAAACACACAATAACACACATATCATCGCATATCCCAAGTCTCTTTAGGCGCCGTGGTTATTCGTCTCGACTGCTTCCAAGCCCAAGCGGCCTCTTCTATGGCAAAGACGAGCTCGTCAGTGCATGGGGCACTGGAAGCTGGGCGGCGCCGACCACCGCAACAACAACTCTTGCCGACTAAGCTGTTTGGGGTATTATTTGCAGTTTAAAGCGCCCGTAACAGCTCCTTATGAACTCCAAGTCAAAGAGTGTTGCAAATGTTCTGTGATCGTGATTGTTGATGCCGTGAAACGCCTGACTTCAAAGCACCAACACTCCGCAGCAAACAGATTCAACAAGTCCATCACGAAGTTCCGCCGTTCTGGACTGCCCCTGGAGCATACCATGCGGCGAGGTGGTGATGTCCGGCCATCGGCCTGGGATCGCAAAGACGGCGCTGCGCGGGCCCTGGCAGCGGCCATCTCCTTCACGTCCTTTGGGTCTCCTGAGACCGAAAGGGAAGAAAAAAGGGCTGAGGCCGCTGGCGCTCAGTTCCCCACAATGTCTGCCCAGCGTGAGTGTCATCCCAGCAAATCGTGCATCGCTGCTCCAGCTGCTCTACCTTGCGCCAGGTTCGCCATAACCACCTTTCGTGCGCTCTTCATGAAAGCCTTCAGCTCTGCTGAATGGCCGAATGGATCTTGGCGCGCAAGAAGGCGGCTCTCGCATCTGTCCAGGGAACCTTTCTGCTGCAATGTCACCAGGGAAAAATCGGAACAAAGAAACAAGCGCCATAACCTTTAGCAACATCTGCACGTTACCCAAAGTTTGCACAAAGGCCAAAGCACCTCGTTGTGACTCAAAGAAACGGTGCAAGACGGAGATCGAAGCCCATGCGCGCATGCGAAAGACCCGGACACTCCCAGGCAGCGTTTGACGGAACCAGGGGCCCTCGTTGGGTCTGCGGTTAAAAGTCTTTGGAACCATGGGTTACCTACTTAACTAGTGGCTTGCCTGGATCCACTGGGTGAGGGCGACGGCACTGCACTCTCCTCCATCTTGCAACGAACGCACCAACACCACACGCCTCTTCACCCGTGCTGAGGACTCGTACTCGGAGGCTTTGAACCTGCCCAAATCGAGATGAACTAAGGGAATTCTTGGATCGACTGTGCTCAGAGGCTTTCTGAGGATGTTTGTGTTTCTTGGACCAACGTCCAAGAGGACTGGTCTCTTCACGTCGACACTCGCTTCATGCACCTTGATTGATACAAGTTGAAAGATCAGTCCACGTCTACTCACATCGTCTCAACGGGGGGCCCGACATGAAGCCGCATGCCCGAGTTTGATACCAAGAAAACGGGGTTCCTTGTGCGAGCTACATTGGGGTACCAATTGGGGTACCGTTACATGGATCCGTTGGTCGGATTGGATGTTCCAATCCTACTAATGTTACATCTCCGTCTACATTGGGGTTCCTTGTGCGAGCTCAATAAAACCTCCGGCCACCGCGGTGACATCCCTCGCCAGCACCGGTGAAAGCATGGTTTTGACCACTTGTGAAAGAACCGGTCGACATCGTGCAAACCGGGGGCTCAGTTCTGACCACTGGAAAATCCGTCTCTGCGAGGATGCGGCCCCTGCCGGGTGTAAACCAGGTCTTCACAGCTTCAACATTGCGACCAAAGGGCGAATATGGGCGAAGACCAAGCCAGGTGCAGTGTTCAAGTTCCGAATTTCAACTCTCCGAGTGTACAGTATACATCATACATACACATAATTACACATAATACACCCTCGTACTACCTCCACAGACACAGAGGCTGCATCAACCACGCGTTCACTACCATCCGTATCCCAGGAATCCCATCGACCACGTGAGGGTCGTTGACGCGTGGCCTATGTCTTATCTGGTTACCTCTGGCGTTGATGTGATATAGTGGGAACGTGTCTATCCTTTGAATTGGTCAGGTCAAGCATGTGTACCCCGACCTTCCTCGACCTCTCTCTCTCTCTATATATATATACTTTATATAGGAGCTGAAGAGGTGAGTGTGGTTCAGGTGCACAAAGTGCTGATCGTGACATCACGGCAGCCTAGTCATGTGGATGGAGGCCTTGTTTGCGAATCAAACCATTAACTCAGAGCACCCGTGAACGCCGTGAACCCATCTGTATATGTATGTGATGGATTCCACCTTAATGACTTCATTAAAGTCCTGAGAAACGGTGGTCATCGTCCAGGAGAAACGGTGATACACCATTCGGTGTTCGGGCTTGGATACAGTTCACAAACAACACTTGCAAAAGTGCAAGTTCATGGAGAATACTACCACTTATAATAGCTGACGTGACTAGACCAGGATAACCTGACTAAGGTGATGAAAACTGCTTTGCGTGGCTGAACTGATGGTAAGTCTTCAAATACCTGGGATACGCAAGGCGCAACATACTCCATCTGATCTGGTGCAGGACAACATGCATTCTGCGTTGCGTCCTCTGTCACATGGGTCAGGACTCTGGCTGAAGTGGGGGATAGAACTACCTTACCAACATCCGGAAAAAAAACAAAATCTACAGCTCCAACAGGTCCTCATGATTCATTGCTTGATATTCACCCGAAGCCCCTGATCTCTGGTTGACCAGTGAAAATGAACAGATTCCTCGTCTAAAGGAATGTGAAACTTCCATGGTCTGGTGGGGGAGGTTTAATTCCTCACAGCCATATGACTGCATATGACTCATACCTGGGCCGGACTTGAAGCGCTTCAAGTACCCTAGAAAATGGGACATGACCCTATACAAAACAGGAACAAAGTGCTTGTAACCATTTTCTACTCCATTTTCTTTGGTTGCTTTGAGAGACGTATCCCATGTTCCCAACAGGTCCCACTCCCGTTCAAACCTCAAGTTCCGACCTCTCGGCTGTTCTCCTTCTTCTTCTTGGCCCCTTTGGGCGATTCACCTCAGTCATCCAATAGCGAATTACTGCATTTTAGGATAAAAGAAATGCCTCACAGAAGTGGTTCATGGTATCTCTCTCTCTCTCTCTCTCTTTCAATGGGTACTACTGTGTCGAACGCCTCGCAACCAAAAGTGACATAGAAAACATCCGGTGGATTATTGGGAGGGAACCCCCATTTCCAACTCACAAAATGGCGTTCCAGAATTCTGAAGACACACCCTCTTTCAGATTCAGGAAACAATCTGCCAGGAAGGTTTGGAAGAATGTTCACTGGTCTTCCAGGCTTCGTGGAACAATTTTCCGCAGAAGAACGGCACTGGGAGTCGCGCCTGTGAAAGCCCGGCTGGTTCCATCTGACTTCTCTTCGGGCCTCGTAGCGGCGCAGTAGTGCTTACTGTAAAGGGCATGTAGTGGCCACTAAGATTACTCAAGTCAGCCTCCCTACCCGCATGGAAATTGGCACAAGGTGGGTTGTGCACCAGTTCTGGTTGCAAATGTCCAACTCGAGAGAGGAGAAACAAAGAAAACTAGTCCTAGGCGTTTTTGCGCGAACTACAAAGTACAAACACGTGTGAAACGCAAATGCACCATGCCATACCAGAGCAAACCAATGCGCCAATAAATTTTGATAGCGTTGACAGAAAAAACAAATATCCCATGGGCAGTTTGTTTGGAGCATCATCTTCCAAGAGGGGGTCTTAATTCTGACTGATTTGAGCAGTTCTAACCGTGACTCTGGTGAACCCCCAAAACACTCTGCGAAAAAAACACCCAGCGACAAAACAAAAGGGACATGTTTTTTGTAGGGGAACCTTGCCAAATGGCCATACAATGTGCTCAAAAGGTTTGGAAATGAGGGGGCCAGCAGCGACTGGACAGGGTTTGGAGGGGCTTGGTATACTGTTTGATTTGCTTGGTCATGTTGTTTTTTCCAGGTGAGGGCTGTTAGATTCTATTGGATTTGATCAAAAAGTTCATGCTCCTCCTCCTCCTTCCTCGCCACCTGCAAGTGCCAGATCACAGCGGGCACTACGGGACCTCAACTGCAAGTGCCAAATCGCAGTGGGCACCGGACCTCAACGGCAGCGCCAGATCGCAGCGGGCACTACCAGACCTCAAGCGCAAGTTCCCGATCGCAGTGCGCACTACCGGACCTCAACCGCAAGTGCCAGATCGCAGTGGGCACTACCGGACCTCAATGCACAACACGCAACCACACAACATAACCACAAACACACAATACACAACCACACAACCACAACATACAATCACAAACACACCACCACACAATCACAAACACACAACCACAACCACACAATCCCAAACACACAGTCAAAAAAATCAGCCACAAACACACCAATGCAACCGCAAGCACACAAATGTCAAACACAATCACAAACACACAAATCACAACTACACAGCCACAAACAAACATCAACAAACACACCCACAAATTCATTCATTCATTCATTCATTCTTTCATTTCATTTCATTTCATTTCATTTCATTTCATTTCATTCATTCATTCATTCATTTCATTTCATTTCATTTCATTTCATTTCACTTCATTTCATTTCATTTCATTTCATTCATTCATTTTCATTCATTTCATTCGTTTCATTCATTTCATTCATTCGTTCATTCATTTCATTCATTCATTCATTTCATTCCATTCCATTCCATTCCAGTCCAGTCCAGTCCATTCCATTCCATTCATTCATTCCATTCTTTCATTCTTTCATTCTTTCATTCTTTCATTCTTTCATTCTTTCATTCATTCATTCATTCATTCATTCATTCATTTCATTTCATTCATTTCATTTCATTTCATTTCATTTCATCTCATCTCATCTCATCTCATTTCATTCATTCATTTCATTTCATTCCATTTCATTCCATTCCATTTCATTCATTTCATTCATTTCATTCATTTCATTCATTTCATTCGTTCATTCATTCATTCATTCATTTCATTCCATTCCATTCCAGTCCAGTCCATTCCATTCCATTCCATGCATTCATTCCATTCTTTCATTCTTTCATTCTTTCATTCATTCAATCATTCAATCATTCAATCATTCAATCATTCATTCATTCATTCATTCATTCATTCATTCATTTCAGTCATTCGTTTCATTTCATTTCATTTCATCTCATCTCATCTCATTTCATTCATTCATTTCATTTCATTCCATTTCATTTCATTCATTCATTTCATTTCGATCATTTCATTTCATGTCATTTCAGTTCTTTTCCTTTCATTTCACTTCATTCAGGCCCAATCCTGCGGCAAAATCGTGCGAAGGTCACCGGTGTCTGCGATGCGCGAAGATCATCCGAACAGCAGCGGCTGGAGGAGCATTTGACAAGAAGCTGCGGTCCTTTCTCCATCTTTCCTGAAATCCAACCACAAGGCCTTGCTGGACTGCGCCTCTGATCTGTGGCTGCTCTGAGCCGTCAAGGAGTGCTGTGTTTGCGATGCAGCTCGAGGGTATCCCTCACTGATTCTGCAGCGAAGGCGTTCCAGCGCAATTAATGCGTCAATGCAGCCCGGCGTTGGGATCAGAATCTTCGGCGCGAGCATCGCGTCAAGGACTTTGTGGAGGCCCCCTGCTGCTGCTTGCTGCCGCGTTTGCTCCAGCTGGTTCGCTTCTACGGCCACCTTCTGTCCCATGCTCTTCTATTTTGGCATAAGCCATGGCCTTGGCTGTCTCTAGCTGGCCTGCAGGTCCGCTCAGGGACAGGCATCTTTGGTTCCACTGTTGCCTCCAGCGAACGCTTGCTGAGACATATGTGGCGTTGTAGATCGCCTCCCGGTCCTGCGCTGTGAGTGTTCCTCCATTGGGGAGGGGGAATGGGCCCATATGGGCGACGTCGCTTTCTGCCGGGGCCCGCGTCGCCATGGCTGGACGTTGTTGCGGTGGCATGTTTTTTGCTGCCCAGGGTGTCACTCTGTCATTGTTTTTGTTCGTTCGTTGGTGTGCGTGTGTGTTTGTGTGTTTGTGCTGATTGCGTGTTGCGCAGCATGGAACAAAAGGGCGAGCCTCTAATGTTCCATGCCCTCTGCCAACGCGGGCGAGCCACGCGTTTTGAGCACGGAGATGAGCACGGCGAATGAGTCATCGTGCAGAACTTAGCAACATATATGTATGTTATAAGTGCCGTAGAACCCTTACGTTAAGTTCACTTATAAATACCTCAAACAGTTAGTATCTATATATATATATGTTTTTCATAATATATATGTAACATGAAAGCAACTTAACCAAATATATGTTTAGTTGGGAATGTTATAAAATAAGACACGCAACTTATATTTATTGTTATATTTAGCCACGTTCAAAAACCATTGTAGTAGTCATTCTATGGAGGACCAAGCACGGAGGATGTCGAAACGATGAAAAGAAAAAGTGCGAGTGGAGCCAAACAGCATCAGCTCCTGCTCCAAAAGAATGGATTGAAACTGCCGTGAGACAGTTGAAATTGGCGTGAAGTAGGAGCACCTGGCAGTCTTTGTCGTGCTTATATGAACCCAAAGTAGTCGTGGTTATACGAAGCCAAGAGTCCTAGTAGTCCTAGTCAAGAAACAACAGGCGTAGTGAAACAAAAAAGACACAGTGGTAGTGGTGGTGCTTAAGTACTCCTTTGATGATCTTTCTTTTCCGGGTCAATCTTCCATCAACAAAAAGGCGATTGGAGGTCCAGCAAAGTCAATCTAGTGTGGTTGTCTCAACCATCTATGTACAGTACAGTAAAGAGTTTGGGTCTATTCTAGTATAGTATAGTTATTCAATGTTATTCAGAGTCGTTCTTTTACAGATCGCACCAAAGCAAGGAGAGCCGCAAACCTCAACAGCACAACCATACACAACCATCAAACCAAATTCATAAGGTTATGCTCAACCAGCGCCTCCGTGAGCAGTGACCACAAACGGTCCCTCTAAAGAGTCTAAAGAGATCTTTTGAGGCTCCGGGTTCCAATCCAAAAACATGGCTGAAATTAAACTCGAAACCCCTTTTCAGAGAACCCTAAGTTCAGTTCTTGTCTGAGTTGTTTGACTTGGCCACTTTCATTTATATTGGTGGGTCCAAAACCAGCCCCTGCTCAGCATGTAGCTTGACATGCCAGGTAGGTCATGCCTCTGTCTGAAACTCTGCCAGCTCCATATGGCTTTCCACCAGCATGTACCGCTCTCCACCGTCCCATCCCACCCCAAAACCCTCACTGGGTGTCCTCACGGTGCCTCTATCGGCTCCAAGTTCAAGACCTCGAGACCTCCGTGAGTGACCGATTCGCGCTGCTTGTGGTACGGGGGTGGGGTGAAACTGGTTGGAACTCGAGGCAGTTCCGGCTGAAGTTCAATGGGCAGTTCCAACTCAGGTAGAAGAATCGGCAATTCATGGTCATTCTATTCCACCGACGGCTGTTCAACCATGCCAGGCGCAGTAAATTATTTCGAGGTGAAGATGTGAAGGATTCAGAAGGGTTCAGAATCGCCACTGAGAGCCGCCAAGTCTGGAACCCCAAGTCTGGACCAATGGGACTGGCATCTTTGATGAGTTGGGCTGGTTGAGTTGGGACCATGTAGGCATCCCATCGATTCCATCCTTGGAGGGGAGAGGGATCAAACATATAGTAGTAGTAGTAGTAGTAGTAGTAGTAGTAGTAGTAGTAGTAGTAGTAGTAGTAGTAGTAGTAGTAGTAGTAGTAGTAGTAGTA
>CAXAMN010006446.1:255108-332260 GCA_963970005.1 Durusdinium trenchii | reverse complement strand
TAGTAGTAGTAGTAGTAGTTTGTTGTTGTAGTTGTAGTTGTAGTAGTAGTTGTTGTTGTAGTGGTAGTGGTAGTGGTAGTGGTGGTAGTAGTACTAGTAGTAGTTGAAGTCGTAGCTGAAGTAGTAGTAGGTCGTCGTCGTCGTGGTCGTCGTCGTAGGAGTAGGAGTAGGAGTAGTAGGAGTAGCAGTAGTAGTAGTAATAGAAGCAGTACTAGTAGTAGTAGAAGAAGTAAGTAGAAGTAGAAGTAGAAGTAGAAGTAGAAGTAGTAGGAGAGCAGTAGTAGCAGTAGTAGTAGTGGTAGTGGTAGTGGTAGTGGTAGTGGTAGTAGTAGCAGTAGGAGTAGTGGTAGTAGTAGTAGTAGAAGTAGTGGTAGTGGTAGTGGTAGTAGTAGTGGTGGTGGAAGTAGTAGGGGTAGGGCACAGCGCTTCCTACTAATCGAAGGTTTCTGGCTGTCACGCTAGGCGAAGGTGAAGGTGGGCCTTATCATCCACCTTTGTGGCAGCGTCAACGCAAAGAAGATAGTAGTTGTGGTAACTGTGGTAAGACTCGTAGTGGGGTGGAGTGGTCGAAGTGACAGAGGTAGTGGTAATAGTAGGGGCAGTGGACGGGGTAGTGGCAACCATTAAAAAAGCGGGAGGGGGTTGCGGGGGAGGGCGCCAGCGCCTCAAGTATAGACAGCGCTATCTGCCTACTGGGTAATTTACCTCAAGCTATCTCTCTACTAGGGAGCTACCAAGACTGAAGGACCATAAGACCAGCGGACTGGGAGACCAACGGACTAGGTCTAGGTGCCCACTGGACCAAGAGACCGAAGGAGCAGGGGACCAGCGTAGTAGGAGAGCAAGAGACCAGCGGACCAGGAGACCAGCGGACCAGAGGACCAAAGGACCAGCGGACCAAAGGACCAAGGGACCTGAGCAGGGGACCCAAGGACCAGGGGACCTAGTCAGGATTATTGTTTTTGTTGATCCTGTTATTTTTTTTTCTTTTTGATCCTGATGCCAAAAGTGTACTGGGGAAGGGAGTGTACTCTCCCTGGAACTAACATGGAAGTGGAAACCCCCCTGTTTGTAGAGTAACAGTATTTATGTTATTTTCCAATGAGCATTTTCAATAGTTCCAGGAGTGTAAATCCGTTTCGCCATTCCAGCCGATGCCAGGCACTGCACGACACCCTGCCGTCACCGGCCGTCACGTGACGAACACATCCCCTTCCGCCAAAGGGCATCTCATTCCGTACCGTAGGGTGTTCACACATCGGAAAACCATGCCAACTTGCCAACCGGGAAAACTGATGCAACCACAATCCAGCATGAAAGCTGCGGGGAACCAAGTCAGTTACTAGAGATAGGGAAAAAATTGCAAGGCCAAAAGCGGGGAATAGACCTTGAAAAAGGACCTGGGTGGTTTAGAGCGGATCTTGCTAAGAATTGTTGACCTCCCTGTCCAGATTCATTCTCAACTGAAAATAGAAATCAAACACGTATGTGCAATCATCCCTCATGTCTCCGCTTAAAACGTTTGCTCGTTTGATCTTCTGCCCAGGAATTGGACAGCGCGTGGCTGTTTGTGCGACACTTCGGCTGAGGCCTAGGACATCCTAATGAATATATAATATATAGACTGGTAGTTTTCAGGAGCTGTCTAGCTGTCTATTTTCACGCCCAACCAGCACATTCGACCCATGTCCTCATGTGTCAAGTGTCCAGGTTTCAGGTTCCTCCTTTTGGTTGCAAAACAAACCAAGGGGCTTAGGGAGCGCGAGGACTGCGCCAAGGGCACGTAGATCTCAATGGCCTGCAAAGGGGGGACATGCAGAGGGACATGACCCGCCAGCAGGGTGAACATGGGTGAACATATGATCCACCATTGGGAGAACATGATTGTTGTTTTATATGGAAGGATCTTGTGCTTTCATGGGCAAAGAGTATTAACTTGCTCAAACAAAAAGCCAGCGCACATTTGGCAACAATTATTAGCCTTCATTTTCGCGATGTATACTTGAGATGTGTTTTTGCTTGTGTCAGAATTACATTGTTGTTCCTCGAGCAATAGATGATGTGGGAAGACCCTTTCTACTTTTTCTGCCACAGTGTCATGAAATTCCTCAAACCAAAAGGTTTTCACCAGAGTAGGTGGTCCCAACTGTTCCCTTCATCTATCACGCATCGATGCCGCATCTGCATCATCTATCATTCTTCAGGGTATCATCTACACTCCCTGGAACTAATATGGAACTGGAAAATGACCCCTTTGAAGACCATTTTCCACTACAAACAGGTGGTTTTCCACTTCCATGTTAGTTTTAGGGAGAGTATCTCGCCACACCTGCTACGACCACCGCTACCACCGCTACCACGGAGTTCGACCGAATCGACCGAATCTGCTGTGCCTCGCCTCCTTGAAGGTGCGCTTGCTCACGCCTCGAAGCGAACGGGTGGGCGTCAGTTGGAAAAAAAGACGAGTCGACAGTCGACAGAAGCAGCGAGCGACAAGGTCAAAGTGTCTCAAAGATTGTTTTCCTTGGACGGGCATGTTGAGCTGCTCTTGTTTTTGGAGGTGTTTTCAGTCAGGGGCGCAAGCATGAACCCTTTTGGGTAGTCAATGCAGCTGGATCAGGGTGGAGGGATTTGTTGGAGCTTGTCCACGAAGGCGTTGGATGGAACATTAGATCCGATTTGAGACGAGTAGCAAGGCAACTGCAGTTTGTTAGGATTGGTCAAGCTGAGCGATCTGAAATCCCGGCGAGATCCGCCAGAATAACTACTTTGAGCTTGTTCACCCATGTTTACAGTACCTCTTACAAGACCTCATGTTTTACCTCTTACAAAGACCTCAAAACGACAATTGGACCGCGCATACTTGCTGCTGTCTCTGTACTTTCCGGTTTGTATCTGTCCAACGACTCGTTGTCCCTATTGTCTTCACCACCTGTGGCCATCCCTGCCAGGCGCCGCCAGGAAGTCTACGCCGGGCCGATCAAGTTCAGAGTCGCAGTGATATCATTATTGTACACCGGTAAAAGGCCACAAAAAATTATGTATAAAATCATGCCTGTAGTGTAGTCCATTGGAGCTGGAATCAAGATGAATGGGAAACAAAAGCAATGGTTGTGCCCTTGTCCTGTCCTACACAAAGATGTCAACCAGCACCTTCCAAGGGGTCTCAAATAGACTTCCCTATTATACTACTTACTTATAGGTCTGCACTGGTGGCCCCAGGTCTAATGAGGTAAAGGTATGTTAGCGTCGAGTATCAACGGACTAACTATATAATCACAAAGAGTAGGTTCTTCAAGAAAACCTGAAGGGCATAGGTCACACTTCACCCGCAAAAAGCAACACATCGCACAAAGCTACACAAATGTCCAGGGTAAACATCGCCTTACAAACATTTACAAACTACCAAACATGGGGAGCGTGTGAACAACAAGAGCAGTTAAAACACAAGCAAATATTCTACGATCACGCCTGCCCAAGTGAATTTTACCGCACAGGTGTCTATCTGCACTCCGCGTTCTTCAAGAAACACACTGGAACAACGGAGTATCCTCTGTGTTGGCCCGCTGTGTCCGAAATGGAATTACGAAACTCCGGTGCACTCGGAACTGGTGTCCTGGTGTCCGAAAGCTGTGATGATTCCGACCTCCGCTTGGAAACAGTTCCACCAGCTGCTGCTTCTGACTGTGATACACTGGACTGGGTCCGACTGGACCAGCTGATCTAAAACATTATTTTCAAAAAAAAGGCATGGCCCTGAGACCAAAAAACATGGGAAGCATTGGGAAGCCCGTGCTGCTTCATGTGCATTCGAACTGGAAAGAAGAAAGACTGTTGGCCGGTTCTTCGAAGAATTGCTGAAAACAACATGTGAGGGTTAACGGTTCTGTCCCTCATCCGTGCTGCTTCATGCCCATTCATGGCTTCTATCACTCCATCTGTACCCAATTGCATCGAAAAGTAACACCAGCTACGTTCGTAGCTTCTTAGCTACTAGTAGTCATGCCCTTGTTACTAGTAGCGATGCACTTGCTACGTTCGTAGCTTCATGTTACAAGTAGCTACCAACACCGGAGCTACCAACACCGCCCTCGCCCCGTCCGAAGCTGTGCCCTCCGGACGTTCGCGGAAGGTCGGGACCGGGACCGACGGGACCGTCGCGGGTTCCTTCGGCTTCTCTCGAGGCCTCGGTGGAGCTACGTGCCAGGAGCTACGTTCGAACGCTACGTTCGTGAGCGATGCCCTTGTTACATCTTGTTTCACTAGTTTCGAGGTGGAAAACTAGGCATTTCAGTTTTGACAGAATTTGAGACCTTCTTAAGGTGGTCAACTGGAGGCTGAGCTTTATTATAGTATTAAATACAGTTTGTTGCATATATATATAGTTATATGTCTTAGATCTGCATTACAAACGTCTTGTCCAGTTGCCGTATCTATAGAACAAGGCCCAGTTCAGTTTACATAGTAACTCACATGCTGGTGAAAGGACAGATTACCAGTCGATTCAAGAGGGACATGTTGTGGTGAGGCGAGACATGAAAGGCAATATTTCTTCCAGTACCATGCAAGTTGGTAGTCATCTGGCTGGACCACCGGACACGGCTCTTCGACCCCCCTTGAAAGTGTTCACATGCGTGGCTCTTTCAAATTGAAACCTCCAGTTCTCCTTGAGATCTATCACTGATCTGGCCCAGTCGGTTTCTCCACACAGTGAAAGGCCACACAGTCGGTCAAGGGTCACTTGCACAAATACCCTGACAAGCCGAAAAAACCTCATTGTGCCGGTCACGTTTACATCGTGCAAATTGCAGTGGTTTGACATGCTTTGACACAGGTCAAGGTGCTATCTTCCCTCAAGCTGGGGAAATCCCTGTATAGACCGTAGGCCGAGGGTACTCCACAAAAACATCAAAAGAAGTGCCCCTACAATGCCCTACAGCTTGGAGGATATCAAGGGTCTTTTCCAATGCTCAGGAGTGATACCCTCCAACAATCATAGAAGTGGAAAACGGCCGGTTAGTAGAGGAAAACAGTCTTCCAAGAGGCCATGTTTCACTTCCAACTGATACCGGCTGGTCGATCGAACCAGAAAGTCTTTGTGCGCCGGCCAAAACTTTCTACCAGGGTGTCTGCACCGGTTTCAGCAAAGCACAGTGTTGCTCTTGACTAAATAAAACCTTGTGGCTTCGTGAAAGATGAAACTTGCAAACTAGTCCGGCATTCATATCCTCCAAAGCACTGATTTAAGCCCTTTTTCGGCCAGTCCCTTGTCCATGAATGTCTATCTCCTGTGGCACTCTGGGATGACGTAGAGGCCTAGTTTTGCCTGTAGTTGTGGCGCATCGTAGAACACGATTTGAGTCTGATTGTTCAGCTTGCCCTTCCAATTCCTTCCGCAGCATTCCTATACTCATCACAGTGTGCTCAGCTTGGCATCCATCCAATGTGTTGAGATTCATCGAGCTGCTTTCGACTTCCATGTCTTTAATTGTGTATCCCTTCCGCACGGCAGAACACGTCAATTGATGTCATGTCAAACTGCTTGACGGGGAGGAACAGCTTTCAAAAGAGTGTTCCAGATGTGTTCCAGTCATGTTCCCAACTGTTCCCAGTAAAACCTCGTCAAACGAAGATGGATGTTCAACATGATGTAAACATTCGACTGCTGGAAGACAAACCATCTGAGGTTTCCACATCCAAAGCACTACATGTTGCTTCTTCATCAACCCTAGGGCTCCAAATATTTCCTCAAAAGGTATTTGGACCCTCCTGGCACCCACCCCAGTCCCACCTTCTCAGGTGCGACTGGAGCCCAAACGGAGAACACATCTCCCCATCATCCTGTTCTCCGGACATGGCCGGTCCGGTCACCGCCGAGCTGCACGAGGATGCGGGTGATCACCGCATCATCCACCTCGACACCTAGCGGTACCGGAGCCGGCCGGCCGATGAATTATGAGTAGCTCCTGGCCTTGCTACTAGTAACAAGGACGCTACTAGGAGCAAAGGGCATCTACTAGCTTCTTGCTACTGCTAGTAAGGCCCTTTGCTGACAAGGGCGTGAGAAACTATCATGTACTACAGTATAAGACTATAATACCAATGTTTGTTTAAATGATGTTACATGCAAGTATGACATCGCGAGGAGTCTGAGGTTTGCAAACTCAGGTGCCTTTGCCTAAACAGCAAGTTTTCTCCAGGCAAACATCCTAAAGCCGATCATGTTGGTGGACGAAGTGAGCAGACAGTTACATTTCGGACATCTCCAAAACAGTTGTTGCAATTTGTTCTCCAAGAGTCCCTCTGCAGTCTCCTCGGCAGTCATTAGCCGTGCATCCCGTTTTGCAAATCTCACAGCAAAAGACCTCCGTTCGCCACTTATTCAACACTGTCCTCCCACGCCTCCCACGCGATGCACATAGTCAGAGAGCACCATTTGTATCTCTTCCATTTGTGCCTATACGATCGGTGAAAATGCCACAAGTGTCTGAGGGGTTTCTTGGCTCCAGGTTTTGGGATGCTTTTGTTCACAAAGAACCGGCAAAAGGGGGGAAACCTGAAGAAATCCTGCACTTGCTGGAGGGAAGACACATCTTAAGGGTTTTGGGCTTTTCAAGCAGGTGCAGTAGCTTCCTGCAGATCAAAAAGTAGATGGTAGCTGAGCGCTCGTTGTCTGGCCAGAACTCAAACACACCACCCGGGATTT
The DNA here is from genome assembly GCA_963970005.1 of Durusdinium trenchii. NCBI lineage: Eukaryota > Dinophyceae > Suessiales > Symbiodiniaceae > Durusdinium > Durusdinium trenchii. Next base: position 325,554 of record CAXAMN010006446.1, on the reverse strand, counting down.
CACATCAAAAGCAAAACTGACCAGAACTACATCAAAAAAGGCACCACCGGTCACCGGGGAACTGTTGAATAAAACCGGTGCAGTTCGACCGCTCGGCTGCACCGTGGGGAGTCCCGGACGACTCCAACCAGGTGGCCCTCGCAGGTGATCCGAACATGGCAAGCACACCTGAAGCATGCTGTCTGGGTGTCCTGGCTGGTGATCCCAGAAATATGAGCGTAGAGGTAGTCCAGGAAAGGAACACCCAGAAAGGATGGTCCTGGTAGTATTCCAATTGTAGCAAGCCTGAGTGCTTTTATCGTGCAGCCAGTGAATAGGCTTCAAGCAGGAATGCACCAATATTCCAGCGCAAGTTCTTCTACTTTATTCTGTAGAACTTAGAACTCATCGTGGTCTGCGAGTGTCTACCAGACCCCAAAGATACTAGGTTGTGGAGGAACATTGTCTTCGGGTTCCCCTTCAGGTGTATGTTGCTCGTTACTGTTCAAGTTGTATGTTGGTCTTCGGAATCTAGAAAACTTCATGAAGTTGCGTGTGTAGCTCAAATAGGGACACCGAACCCTAGGCCTTCGACCCCCCCTGGAAGAAAAAATCGACCAATAAAAACCCAGCCAGGGGTGAGAAATTGCGAGAAAGGAGGCGGCCTCCCTATTAACTATATACCTATACCTGGACCTTCAAGGGGTGTCCAATGGAGGTCCCTTAGTAGTGTAGGGGCTTCCATTGGTGACCCCTTTGAAGGTGCTGGTATAAAACCTGAGTGACCACTCTATTTTGGGACCACCAACTCCAACCACCTCAACTCTGCTCCTTTCCTTTCCGAAACACCGATCCACCGGAGGACTCGTCTCGTCGTCTCGTCGTCCCCGTGGGGTCTGTAGACACATCAACTTACACCCTCCGAAGAGGCCCACATGGAACCTGAGGGCGTGGACCAAACGATATAAGACGATTGAAGCCTTGAACACCGAGTCGGTTGAACATGGTGTTCAGGTTCCATGTGAAGCTTCCGGGGTGGATGGATTGAACCCTCAAAGGTGGATGATGTGAACCCACACGATGCACCCTCACGCGACCCTGGACCCTGATATGAACAGGGCGGACCTGAATCCGAGGGGTCTGGCCTCTCAGCTCCCTAGGTTTTGAGGGACCAGTCTGGTGGTTTGGAGCGTCTGGGTATGACTCGAAAAAAAAACAACAACTTACAACATGATGTCAATGTGAACCCTCAACAAATGGATGATTTCCCTACTCAAAATGACCCTTCGTGTGAGCTATAGCAGCTATCACATGGCACCCCAGTTTTGCGTCATCGCATCAGGTTCAGCTCACCCAGGACGACCCATCTTTTGGTCACACCAACGACCGGGGACCCTTGAGGGCGCCACACCACACCACCGAACGACCGGCGCGGGGACCCCTTGAGGGCCCAACGTCTTGTGCGTCTCGTTTCTTGGTGTTACACACATCCACCTCAGCTGAGACGGGTGACGTCTGGAACCAGAGCTAGGCCAGCTGCGCAAAGAAAGTCTAAAGGTAAACGTGCTTGTTGGATCTTACTAGGTACATCTAGGTACTCTATAGCTGAACCCTCCAACTGGTCTTTCCGAGTGACAAGTGGTGTCCAGGCTAACCACTTACTTAGGGTACTCAGGGTCCAAGAAGGGGCTTGGTGAGCGTAATAGAGTTGTCTAAAGTGTTTCATTCCAAGGACCTATCGCATGACACGCTGTTCAGTGAACGTCAGAGAATGGACTGCTGGTCACTGGACCAGCTGGGCAAAAAGTCCAGGCAAATTTGCTTTAAAGTATCAGTTCCGGGGTTGTTTGATTGTACAATAACAAGGGGAATGCAGTACTAATTCAGTCTTCATCGTTCGATGACGCTGGTTCTTTCTGGTTCAACTCAAACTCGTGAACAGAACTCTTGTCCGTGTTCCAACGCAAATCGAGGGCCCTTTCTCGGCTCCCTGTCCGGACTGGAGAGGTGACCAAATGTGCGGTTCCAGACTGACCAGTGGTAATGCCCAGGAGCTACGTTCGTAGCTTCTTGCTACTAGTAGTAATGCCAGTAGTGACCATGGATATGACATGGACATGGACGTTTCTAGATGTCTCTCGCCGATCGATTCGATCAGTGTCCTTTTTCCCTTTCTATTGCAAAGGATAGACCAAAGAGAGGCAATACGTACGATTTCATAGCTGCAGCCATGGCTTCCACACCGCTTCCACCGAGCCGGTCGAGGCCCCCTGGCAGCATTCTTCAGCCCTTCAAGAAAGGCCTTGCACTGGCTCGGCGAAAACTCGGTCAAGTTTTGTCGCAAGACGGCTGGGACATCCTTGGTCGAGCTGTATATTGAGATTGTTGAACTTCATGGTATCCTCATATTCTGTCTCATATGCCAGCCTGCTCTTCAAAGGGTGCACACGGCCAGCAACACAAGCTTGGTTTGTTCGTGAACACCGGTGGCCTTTAAACCATGAGGACTGGTTGGCTTAGTAGAATCCTTTGGCGATGACTTGAAGTCAACCTGGACTTAGTTGTACTAAGTCCTTCAATGTGGGTGCGTTGCTCCATCGCCAATTAGAATAGTTTGATGGGCATTTTGACACCTGGCTGACGGAACCAGCGTGCACAGTCTAATTAGTAGCCCAAGTAGTCCATTGATTGCACCTTGGATCACCTGGGATGGCTAAACCCACCTCGCGCCGGTGTTCATTGCCATGGTGCGGGAGTGGACGGGGCTGAATATTCGTTCACCCGAAGTATTTCCACCTCACAATCATGTGTTCTTACATGTTCATAATACATTTAAATATACCATTATTTTAAGTTCAAACGAAGTAGTTGACCACTTTCCGTCACTTCACATCGTCATTCATGTCACTTTGAATTTGTAGACCATATATATCGACATATTGTAAGTGTTCGCACCACTTGCCCCTCCAACGCCGCAAACACCTGGGCGCGGGGGAAAACACAAGACATCTCGCCTCGTGACTCTGTCTCATCTTTGGAGACGAGTTGTTCTCGCCCAGGAGGTAGGCTAACCTGGCCCGAGAATCCAGCAGGTACCGGTGGTGGAAAGTGATGTTTAGCGCGCAAAAGTGCAAGTCAAGTAAGCTCTAACAATATGTGAGGTTTGAGGCCCCTATAGAGAGCTCTCTTGGGATCCAATCCCACTGAACCAACTCAATCAACAAACTTCCACGTGTTGATTCTCTTCACTCGGATCGCCCGTGGCTGGGTAGACAGTCGGAACCCCCTAGGGTTCGGTCTCCCTAAGACTGAGCCACACACCCTTCCAACTGAACGTGAAGCTCCCATCCGTCCGTCTCTCATCCTTCTGATTCGCATGGGCGGACGCCTGCGGTGCACCAGCACATCGGCATAACGTCGGATGGGCGAAGTGAAATGCATGTACCTGGACGGAGGCAACGTGGGCAACGTGAAAAAACCACGCGGCAACGGACCAGTCCCAGAACCCAGAAAACCCGATGTTGGGAGCATTGAAGAGTGTGGAATAGGATCCAGGATTTAGGTCCAGTACAATGGACGGATTTGTCCACGATTTGACCGGATTTGTCCACGTCCACGTCCCTAAGAAGCCGCATCTCCAGCACCTGCGGCGTTCAGCACCTTCGGCTTCGGCGAAGCGAGCGGCACGTTGGGAGTGCCAGCGCCCAGTGCTGCACCGGCGACTCGTCTTCGGCGACCTCGTCTCGGAGAGTGGAAGCGGCGAGAAGAACCGAACGGAGTCCTCAACCATATAAGTGACCTTCTACAGGCCTTACTAAGGCTATACATAATATAATCGCGGCAAATTAGCGAGGGGGAAGGTCCCTAATTGTAAGTTACAATTTCCAATGATTTGGGGGGTCAAAATTGTAATATTACATGTTTTTTTGACCTCCAAAATTGTAAGATACATGTTCGAACCCCAGCTTACTTTTTTTTCCAGTGAAAATTCACATGTAGAACCCCCCTTACCACGTTCAGGCAATTTTATCTAAGTTACATTTTCTGGTTTTGGGAGCCCTTGATTTGACAATGTAACTTACATTTTGGGACCACCCCCCCCGGTTTTTATGGTTAAAGGGGTTGCGATGTGTTTATATATAAGTATCTTTAACATTTTACAGGCGCGACCTCAACCAAAGGATCAAGTACGGTCTCTTGGAAGAATTGGAAGACCTACTTTGGAAGCATTTGAGAGGACATGACAATTCTTCAACTGCACATGAGCTGCAGTTTCATGAGGCTCCATGAAAGCATCCTTGTTCTGGACCCAGCTGCCCTGTCATGTCTGATCCCTCTTCTCCCCCGTCTGCATCGTGCAACTTGAACGTGCGGTAACCTGCGTATACCGGTGTCACAAGAAGATGCAGTAACATGCTCGAAACCTATGGCCTTGAATTGACAGGGTTCTGCCACTCAAACAGCATGCAAAACATTGGGGTTGTCCACAAAACCCATGTTGGAGGAAGGGTGGGCACCTGACAAAGAGCTTGAACCAGGGTTCCAAACACAAGCCCACTCGTGTTGATGGAAGATATATCACGTGAGAACCCAACAACAGCTTCCTCATCGCAATTGCTCCATTGATGTGGGCACAAAGCATCGAAAGATCAGACTGAAGCTGGCCATCGCCAGACACACAGAATTAGACTCCCAACAACTAACATGGACCTTGAGAATGGCATCCTGAAAAACTGCTTTCCTCCACCAACTAGTGGTTTTCAGAGTTCATCTTAGTCGTCAGCGGGGTAGCATCCCTGAGCCTTACAAGATTCCGCTTCACAACGCTCCGTCCCAGTCCAGTCGCATCCAAGCGCCCCTGGCCAAATATTGTGCTTCTTTGAAGCTCTTCAAGACGTTGTCACACACCGCCTGATCAAGTGCTAAATCCCTTGCTTTGAATTGGTCGTGCTGGGTGTTCTTTCGGCTCCACAAACACTCTTTTAGGGACCAAATCAGCCAAACCTCTGAGCCATCAGGGTTCGCCCCCCCCCCCCCCCCCCCCATATTCATCCCAAATCCAAGGAACATCAATGGACCACTCACACCCAACACGTGGGTCCTCTCAGGTCTTGCATGGTCGGGTCTGTGAGGGTGGACATGCCACAGGTCTGGCGAACACAACATCCACGAATGTTTCACCACCTGTTTCACTCCATGGGTGGCTTCTGGCGGTTTTCTCCCACCAGGCGATGTCTGTACTCGAGTACCCAGGGACAGCGCCAGTGCGGGGGAATCACCTCGAAGAACCCGGAGGCGCGGGAAATTCCGCTGAGAACCTGGTAGAGATCTGAAATACAGTGAGGTGCTTACTCCGCTACTTCTCACTCCGGCAGGATGTGTAAGCCGGTGCTTGGCCCCCCCACGTACTCTGGGCCGGAGTTGGAACGCCGGTTTCCGGGCACCTGATGTTGTTGTTTTGAACGTCCAAAGATCTCATGTCCAAAACAAGTGACCTCAGATCTGCCAGCAGGCCCACCACCCGAACGAAACTCCCTTCAAACCCCAAATCATTCCAACAATGCTCATGTTACAAAGACTGCATGTATTGCGAAAATGACCTGTCTTTTACATATGAGGATGGGTCAAAACCTGGAGCCCCGAAGTAGCGACCGACGTCGCGAAGTAGCGACCGACCGGCACCAGGTCGACCGGTCGGTCTCCTGGTGCCATGAGAGACGAAAACCAAAGCCTTCTACACAGCTCCGAACTCCAACTACAGGTGAAACGATTCCCAAGGAAGCTTCCTTCTAAAAAGCTTCTTGTTAAACTAAGAAGCTTCAAAAGACATACTCAAAAGCTTCCTGTTGGTTCCTCTGTTCGTCTCTGTTTCGTTTGTTTTCCTTCTTTTCCTCGCCTCAAAGGTCACTGGGGGTAGCTCTGCACTGCACCTTGGTAGACGTGGACATGTGTCCGGCGTGGTCTCCCGCAGGCTGCCGTGGATGGCTGCCGTAGCCATGAGGTGATTGAAGTGCTTCAGGTCTTGGGGTTGGGAGACCGGAGACCTTCAATGGCCCTCAACAAAATCGCTTCACAGGTGACACATCATGAAGGGAAGTAAGCTGAAGTACACATGTATATATAATATATATTATATAATCATGTATACTATATATATAAAAGTCGTGTTAACTCCACTTTTGGATCAAATCAGAGTTGATGAACAGAATTCATCCTGTCGGTGTCAAGAAAACACGTCGTTTGGCCTCAGATCCAGTTCGAACGACCATGTTTGGCAATGTTGTTTGAGCATGACGAGGCTTCCGTGACCCCACCAGGGATGTCTCTTCCATGTACTCCGTGATCGAACTCGTGGAGTACATATTTTGATTTGGGCCTATCCATGCCTATCCTATTGACAGGGCCCAGTGGATGATGGTTAGGTTGCAGGCCTTTTCTCTAACAAAGTTGTATTTGCTTGCTGACTGTTTAGGGCAAACCCTATATCAAAACGCATATACTACAAGATTTTATAAGGACTGAGATAAAGAACCAGGACAAACAGGTCACTGTATGGTTTCAGTGTCAAGTGACAATTCCCAGCCGATCCAGCTACCACACAGTGGTTCCAAAGACCAACGCACATGGTTGCCTGGCATCCCAAAAACAACAGCCCCCACCCCTCTCTACTGACTGACCAACGCGGTCAAAGCGAATTGGCACCCACCTGGGAGCCCGCACCATTGCAGCAAGGCTTGCAATGGTTGGTCCATGGGAGCTCGGTGCTGAAGCTCCTGCGAGTGCTTTTTCTCCAAGCCCGTGCCCATTGGGTTGAAGGACACACCCATGGCTGCCAGCACAAGGTTTCTGAACATTTCTTGGGACGTTGGGCCATTCCTCTCACCTGAAATAGGACTGGTTTTCAGAGTTGAATACTTCTTGTCCTTTTTTTGGCACGATCTCATTGCAATTAAAGAATTCTCATAGTTGTTTGCTGCAGAACACCCATCACCCCGATAATCCGTCGATCGACGATCAGGATCAACATGATCGACACCTCAAGCTGTTTGTGATCCAAAAAACAGCTGAACCAACCTTCGAATCCTCAACCGCATGTGGAACCGGAAGCAAAGGTTTCTTTTCATATCTGCCCAGTATTCTGCTTTCAAAACTGACTTCATTGGTCATTTGCCCAAACTTGCAGGATGTCTGCCAATGCATGTCAATAACTACTTATATTATCTTATATTCATTGATTGATACATTAAAAACTCTTTTGGGTGAAATTCCTCCCACCTCAACCACCGCCCAAACGAAAAAAACTTCACGGTGCTGGATTTCCCACACAGCACTTTTCATGTCACCGATGCCGCCGAGACGCGGCTCTCGTCACTAACGGTCGGTCGCTCGTTCGGCTCCTTAGGGAGGATCTCCAGCAAGGCGCTCTTGACCTGCGCTGAAGTTGCGCGCTGCTGTCGGCACGAAGCTTCGAAAACCGCGCGGATTTGGGGTTTGTGATGTTCACGAAGCTTCCCTACGCTTCAAGTTGTCCATTGACCAGTGGCTTGGTATGGTGTACTTTCTTGAGGCAAGAATCCAATGATCCAATTCCCTCAAATGGAGCATCTTCACCAATCTGATTGGGTTGTCTAGACACTCAAGCTTTTCGATAATTAGAATACACAGTTCCCAACCGCCTACTTCTTGTCTTTGGGCGGCCTGAACCAAAATACATCAAAACATCAAACAAGCTACAGCAAGTGAGCAAGTCACTCCTGACTAATGAGCTTTCACTTGTGGCTATATGAGCTGATTGATTCATAAATTTGATAAACATACTTGTGACATCTTGTGACCATTTCCACTTCATCCACTGATCTGATGTGACCCTCTTGGTAGCGCTGGCTCCAATGGAGGGCCGATCGAGTGGCTGATCGAGTAGCATGTCACTGTGACTCGAATGCACTCTTGAGCGGCCCCGCTGATCTCAGCTAGTCGTTCATGCCAGTTGTGGAAGACCACATTGGAGTGTGCTGTGTAGCGGGCAAGACCATCTTGATGAGATTTGTGAGTTCATCTTGAATCTATCTGGCTCTATCCACGACAGTTCGGAGCGATGGTCGGAGACAGAGACGTAGTACCGCTATAGGTGTACTTACCTCGCTCTCTTCCGTGCCCGTGCTTTGAAAAAACCCTGGGCCAATCCCCAAGTCACAAAGCCGACATCTTCGATCTCAAAGAGGTTGGTGGCTCAAAAGGCTCCTGGCCCACCTCCTGAGGTTCGGTGGTTGGAGTGGGTGCCAGGGGGGTCTGACCACCGAACCTGAGGAGGTGGGCCAGGAGCCAAGAGGTGGGTGGCTGCCAGGCAGCGGCCTCGGGCTCCGTCTCGGGGTGGCAGCGCAGCAAGGGCCGCTGCACCGCGGCTTCCGAGGGCAGCAATTCTTCGCCCTAAGGCAGGCGTGGCGGTCTGCGTCGCCCGGGGTGGAGATGTTGAAACGATGCTGGTGGAAGAGGTGATGCCATTCTGGTGATGGAACGAAAGTGGTGTATATTTCTGGATTTGATGTGAAGAAAAAGGAACTGATGAAATTGGATGAAACTTCTGAACCGGTGCGCAACATCGACCAAACTTGACTTGCTTGTGGGACACCGAAATCATCTCTCCCGCCTGGCGGGTGTTTTCGTTTAGTGAAAAGTTCAAGAGCTGCTTTGTTTGTGGTGTCGGTCTTGACCGGAAAGTGATGACAGTGGGACAGGAAATGGCAGTAGCAATAATAGGGTACTCTACAGCTCGTGTCAAGGAGGCACATTTGGTTTGCCATGGCGATTTCCCCACGGTTTGATGGCAAATACATGCATGATCCTTGCAAATGGTTCACACTGATTCACAGTGTGCAGCATCGACAACATATTGTCCATTGCAAATATGACTCCTCCTGGTAGCAAGCAGTCGTCGTCTCATCACCCAAATAGAAACCAAGGCACTGCCGCACGGCTACTAGCCATCCATGGCCCAGATTCTCAAGTTTGGGGATAGTAGCAGGTTGGGGATAGTAACTAGCAGGGGTGGACATACCCAAACCATTCTCATCTCAAAAACCTTCCAGGGGTCCTGATGTGCGACCCGGGCGGAAAAACGCACCATCTACCAACTCTGGGAGCTTGAACCCACCTTCTTCGACCGTCGATCTCAGTCGATCTCTGTTGATACCCCGGCCGGCTTCGCCATGCAAGCCATGCCGCAGCGAAGCATGGGTAGAAGCCACACTGCTTAACAGTTGGAACACCACAATGGGGAGAGTCCACAGTTGCACATCATCTACTTGAACCGTCCAAGTACCCTGCTAAAGTATCCAAAAAAAGGATCAATTAAGAGCAGCATACCATTCTAAATAAAGGATCCTTTATGAGGGTCCGGGTCTCTCTTTCCTTGGTACACAAATCTCTTTGGCGAAGCCCTTCTCCTCACCTCCTTGGCGATGCCCGCACTTACCAATCGCTCGGCCACCACATGGTTCCTCAGGGAGACCACACTGACCGAGACCTTCGGTAAGACCACGCTGACGCTGAGCTTGGATTTGCTGTGAAAGCCGGAAAAACACATATTGCCAGGTTACGCAGGTTAGAGGATTTACATGGATTTACCCAAAAGGGAACATAAACTATCACCTTTTTTAAGCAAAACTAGCTAAGCCTGGATTGCACATCTCATGTGAGTCGACTCGTGGATTTGTGAAAAGAGGCGGATTCACTACCATCGAAGAGAGGAGGACAGCTTTGAATTCAGCAACATGAGACATAACATAAACAGGAACCGAAAACCACTCCGGCAGAGTGTTGATCATGTCTTGATGTGTGGATGGCGGTTCATTTGGTCAAAGCAACTGAATCGTCGGGAATCCTCAACTTTCAGTGGTGGGTAGGGTAAGACCGAAGCTCTAGGTGAAAACAAACCAAGGGCAGGACATGATTCAACACCAATCAGCGGTGGGGCACTGTACCGACTATACCTATACTATAGCCAAGGGATCCAAGTAATTACCTTCTCAGAAGATACTTGGACCCTCCTGGCACCCAAATAACAGTGTCTTTCTTCTGAGAAGCTACGACTGGATCCCCCAAAGATAGATCTGGCAAACCTTCAGCAATCCTTCCGCGATCTGTCAGCTGCTGGCGGCTGGTGGCGACGATCCCGGTCGCGTCACTGGTCTCTGCTTGGGTCACCCCACGCGAGGACCATCAGTTCTTCGATGAGTTGGTGAGAGGCCTAAGGGAAGGGAAGGGAAGTCGGTTTGGTCTCGAACGGGGGGGTCATGTGATGGAGGTTGACACCGCTTTCAGTTTACTGGTTTAAAGGTGACCCAGACCGTGTTGCCATGTGTTGGTGTTGTATCATATGCGTTTCAGGGTCACACTTGGACTTGACAAAAAGTATCAAAAAGTAATACAATGTGGAATTGTACCCTTTAACAACCCACAAAGAAGCTGGCCGAGCTCTTTGGGTACACCTTGGGCAAAGCATGAACGAACAACGTAGATTAGTATGCCATGAGATGGGTGGCAAATCACGCCGCAATAGTCAGGATAACAAGCATAGAACCCTTTGGGGAAGGCACAGTTTGGCGCACATCCAAATTCTCACAACTGGATTCCAGCGGCGGTCCGCCTTCTGAATTCCAGCATGCCCGACCCGAGGGCCGCGATCAGCTGCGATCGTACGGCGATCGAACGGACGATCAGCACCGCTTGCGAAGGACCTCCTCTGCATCCGAAACTGCCACCGGAGCGACTGCGAGAAGCCATCTGATAGATTGCAACTTACAGCTCTTGCCACTGCATCGAGCTTTTTGTTCAAGCAATGCCGCTGTTTCTTGCTGTTCCACTAAAGCGGAGGTACCGCTCATATCTTTTCAAAGCTCACATCGGGCAGGAAAGAACTGCTACAGTTCGACCAGCTGGCATGGCCAAGGCGTAACTGACAGCTTGGGCAGGCTTTCCAGCAGCTATGATGGACATCAGAGCACAGCATTCCTTGATTTTGTTGGGACAATAGGCTGCAGTCCATACGCCCATTCTCTGGGTGTTCTGTTTTGCACAAGAACTCATCTTCAGCATCTTGTCCAGAACAAACTCAGGGACTCCTCTCCTAATCAGTTTTCTTGGACTTTGCCAGATGCTGGGGATATGGCAGGCCGGTCCCCTGTCAGTCAAACACACCCTGCTCCACCCATGCAATCAATCCATCGTTTTGAGGCCATTCATTGCCCACTTGCGCTATCAACACCGGCAATCCAACACCAATACCCCATGAATCTTGGGGTAGCTATTCTGGGGCCCCTCTTTCAGTTCACACTGAGCCTGATATATAAAGCGCAAACACCACCAACAACACCACTGCGGCCGGCCGAGGCTGCAGGCTGTTGAGGAAGACTCTCGGACCTGGGGCGATGTGTGAGCACACTCGAGACGGACTGAAGCTGGGCCAGCAACAAACGACAACGACATGAAATGTCTGAGATGACATTGTTAACATTGGACAAAAACCCATTTAATGTTTGTGACATTGTTCAAGTATGTTCAAGTTCTGCTTTTGAGATGACAAAACAACCACGTTTTTCCTCCAAAGTGAATTTGGACGTGCTTGCATTAGCAAACTGTGAGAAGACTGGGGTCAGCAGGTTTTCAGATAAACAACACGTTCACGATATCAGGTGATATCAGCTTGCGAGATGGAAAGAACATGGTTTTGACATGTTTTGACAACATCGTGTCTTCCCTGTACAACTATGCTGCAGCGGAACAGCAACCATACCAAACAGGAATGCCCGGAAAGAACGCGTAGAACGAGAACGCGCCCCGAAAGCATGCAGCTTCCCTGCACCCGTGACGCCCAAACTCGGCAGCGCACGACTCCAATCACACGGCCCTCGTCGTCTAGCTTGAAGGCAGCGCTGCTCCTGGACTGCGCTGGGTGGAAATCAAAGAAAGCCTGGACCCTCCGGTGCCCCAAAGCCAACAGGGATCCAAGAAACACCTAGTGGCAATGGCCTATTGGAGGTGAGACCTGTCAAAAGACCTGTCTCAATCACAGGCGTGGACACTGCAAAATATATCATCCCGACCCCAATTGCATGTTTGCTTGTCTTGTTTGTGGTTGAACACAGCATGTCTTGGACTCGATCCACTTGAAAAGTTCCTGCACAAACCACCAACCACTTCTCCCACCAACCACCAACCACCAAATAAAAGGAGCGGTCCACTGCGGATGCTCGGACGTTCCTTTCTCGATCTTGGACGAGTCTTACTTAGACTTAGACTTGCACAATTCCACCCTACAAGGGAAGTCACACGATTGCAAATCAATCCGAGGGGCAAATTTACTACTGCCCGGACCCAAACTAACCTTTATGTTCTTGACGCACAACCACATCCCGAAAGACTTCAGCAAACAAAACACTCCAACAACAGCTCACTTGCGGCAAGCCAAAATGTTCTTTACCCGCCCTCCAACAATTGGAAGTGGACAATGGCCTCTTGCAAGACGTTTCCTCTACCCAAATGGGGGTTGTCCACTTCCATGATTGTATGGGGCAGACAACCGTTGTGATCCCCCAAAACGAAACGACCGCAAGGACCACCACCAACGACCCCACCGGAGGCGCCCTGCATCCTCTCAAGGACCATGGCGCCCTGCTGCGTCCGCTGGCGCCGACGGGCCTCGGGACGGGCGCCGAAGGGGCCGATGGTTGGGGGTGGTGCGATGCCCATGCGAGACCCGAAGTGAGGTCCCAGTCCATGGATGACCATGAAACACATTCATGCAGTTGGTCCATGCAGGTATGATGAGTGCAAAGCTAGGTTAGACAGGGGCAACCAAAAGCAACCTCCATCTATGCTTTGGGATTTGGGGTGTGGGCTAGTACCCCCCAGATTTGTCAAGGGGAGGCACGCTGCCATCGTGTTTTGCTGTTGTTTTCTCTATAGTCGAGTCTATAGCTACTGGCTACTGTTGTGTGAAATCCCCTGGGCCTCGTGTTGTTCGTTCTCACTTGCAGCCCACACAGGATAGGTATAATGTATATCAATCAATTCTATAATATATATGTTGGTGCCAAGTGTTTTACTGTCAATATGATATGCATATTGAAAGGTGGACTTCAAGAATAACATTCATGATTTCCAGCAGTAAACATCTCTGTCTTGCAATGGCCTTCTCTTCAACTTCACGCGGTGGCCTGCATTCCAAAAGTCTTGACTCTAACTATCCTCCTTGTCGATGATGGTCTTCCAAGAGCGCGCGTTGTCCTCATCAAAGTCAATCTCCGTGGACGAAACAAACAACCCGGCAATGTTCTCTAAAGTCTGTTGTTATTCTTGAGGAGTGGGTTCTGACTTCTTCTTCTTCTTCTTCTTATTCTTCTTCTTGGACGCGGACTTGCCATAGAGGATTCTGTTGAGCAACTATTGTTCCGGCTTCGAAGACTTGGACGTATTGGTTCCGACGGGCTGGGAAGACTACCCTGGTCTGGCTGCTGTTCTAGAAGTTGGACGAGAATTGCCGGTTAAGCTCGTCCATGAGGAGTTGATAAAAGGGATCAAACACCTTCAGACGTGATTCGACGTAGTCCCTCAGCTTCAACGTAGCATGCTGAGCAAAGGATTGCAATTCAGGATTGCGTTTGTGAATGTGCCGCGGCGAGTCTTACTGGAATCGATCACAAACCAAGCCATCTTTGGAGAACACTTGAAGTTCCCAAAGATCTTGAACATATCCTGGGATCAGATATGATCAGATTCCTGCTTGAGTTCATCCTCTGAGGTGCGATATATTGGAAAGACATGGAAAGCCTGATTCATCCAAATGCATAAACTCGCCCCAAAGCACTGAGTTGCTAAGAACGTCGATCCAATCCAAAGCCTTCTTCCATGCTTTTTCTGCTGGTTGGACGATAATTTCTTGTCGCCTGTCCGACGGGTTCACAAAGGCCCAGAATGCTGTCCCATTCCGGATTTTGCCGGCCAGAAAGAGAACAGTTTCCAGCCCGGCTTTCATCACCTCTGGCCTCGCTGTGTCGGTGGTGGCCTTGCTGCTCGCCAGGGCTGATCGCCACGTCTGTCTTCTCTTTGCGAAAACGGGTGAATGCGTCCTCTTTGCTGTGGGCAATATTCGTCCCGATTTGGCCTCTCAATCTTGAACATCCAAGCCAATGAAGGTCTTGGGATCCTTTTTCCCAACTGAGCCCAGTTCAATCTGAGCCCAGTTCCTTCCAATCTCCCAACCTCTGAAGAAGAACTGTTGATAACCTGAGGTTGGAATCAGCTGCCAGTGCCGGTACCCTGGTTCATACTCAGGACATCTCAGAATCATATGCAAGCGGTTGCTCTTGGCTCACCGTCAGCCCGTCAGACCGCGTGGCACTTGACCTACGCCCGGCGTGTTGGACTTGCGCATCACGAAAAGTACATTGCAGGACCCACCACGACATCGTTCGGTTGTATCTACAGATATGCCACGTAGGTCTTATACCCAAAACCTCACACACACACCCATAGAGTCCAGGTACCTGCTGAGGATGGTCTTGGAGTCTTGGAGGTGAGTACGTACTTCCTGAGAATGGTCGCCATTCAGAACGTTCGATTTCGGAGGCTAAATGAAACGCTCAGGGACACACCTTCCAAGCCGGGAGAATCTTCATCCCTCATCATCCTCATCTCAGGTGTGGTCGCACCCATCTCCGGAAAGCACCCAACTCCGTCCGGTCCGAGGCTCCGCGGTGAGCGTCGCGAGACTCCGCAGGGCGCCCTGCAGCTCGCTGGGGATCTCCTCACCTGGCGCGGCGGTCTGAGGCCGGCGGCCATCGGCCCAGCTTTGCGGGCATCGGCGTGCGGAATCGGGGGGAGGGATCGTTCGGGGGGGTTGGCTGTGTCCAGTTCTCCAGTTCTCAGTGGGTCCAAAAGTGATTCACCGTCTGCATCAAACAAGAGTGAGAAGGACGATCGACTTGGTTAAGAATAATATGGACGTTGTTGCCCACTTGGGGACATGAAACAGTAACAGGTTCTTCTGCAAAGTGTCGTCTCCAAAGCTAAAGACCGGTTTGCCAGGTCAAATGATAATCCAAAGGGTGCAAACACGGAACCTCCAAATCTCCATCAACTCTGAGATTAGTTCCAGCGCACAATCTGGTGGCTTTTTGGTTGCTAATGCCGCCAATGACATGCATGATAAATCACCAAAATGCAAAATCTCGACATTTCGTTGATTTGGACTCCAAATCTGAGATTGGGCAATCGCAAAACCCTGACACTTTGTGTTCATCTTGCGATGTCTTGCCTCGTGAGGAAGTCTTGCCCGGCACACGTCTTTTCTTTGCTCCGTGGCAGAGGTGGATTTGCACTCAACACCTTCCGGCCACACGTGCCTTGCCTCGGCCCTCGGTCAAGAAGCCGTCCACCTGCCCCCCAAAACGAGGGAACGATGGAAGCAAACAACAAGCTGTTTCTACCCATCCTGGAGTAGGTAGAAACAAAAAACATGATCAGCGCCAGCGCCATACTGTAGTTGTCTTTTGGATGTCTCATTGCTCCAATGTATTTCATCTTTACTCCAAAATGACTTGGCATGTTATAGTATGTTCATGAAGCAACACATGCCATGCCCCTGATTAACCCCCCTTTCTTTACTGCTTGTTTGCGAGGTCGTCACAGCAGGGTTAGTCGGTTAGTCGTTGCCTTAATTGGTATGATCTCCCCAAACTGAGGTGGGGCTGCCCATGGCGACATGTTGCCTTGAATTCCCACAACATACACGATCAATCCATCAACCAATTGATTGGTTTTGAACATCGGTGATAAACAAACAAACAAAAACATACACACACATTAAGGCATGAGCAATGTGCTGTCTTCACTTCTGGTGTCATGTCTGTTTCCTTTCGACTTATCCCGTCCCAACAGTCGTTCTCCGCGGCCTGGTCGTAGTTCAGCTTCGCCCGGGTGCGAATCACCCCCCTCGACGGACAGGCCGAAGGCGAGTTCCGCAGGGTTTCGCGTGAACGTTCGTTGAGTGAACAAGCAAATCCTCTGTTCATGATGTTCATGTAGAGAGACACAGGCCGATGGGCTTAGCATATCTTGAATGGTTTGTACCTAGGGGCCGCCTAAAGGTGGTTTCAAAGAACCATGTAGATGGAGTCTCTGGGACAGGAGCCAATGTGCGAAACTGTTGAACACTCCAAACCGCTGGGGATCCTGCAGTCGAACTTCGTGGTCTCACTTATATATTCTCAGACCGCACAGAATAGCCGGCACATGCCGGCACAGTTGCGTTCACCAGAGTCAAAGTGATGGATGGAAGTATAGGGAAGTTCTCGATGATGTTCTGAACCGCATGTCTCGGGCAAACAACTGTCACGTTTCGGGAAATACAGGGAATTCCATGGCCGTTCAGCAGAAATTGGTCGCCAAGAGTGCAATCTTCTAAGTGGCAAAGATGCAACACGACTTGAGTAACTACAGTTGAGCGGCTCTCAAAAAGCTTATGCAACCTTACGCACCAAGGTTTTGCTTACTCGAACCATTCATATGACAAGCCCACCACTAAACATGAACATGAACAGGGAGGTTCGTAGTCGCTCAGTTGGCGTCGTTCGTCTTTGATGCGACGACTGGGAATTAGTTTGGGTATATCATATTACCCGGGCCCGATGATGATGGTAGCTTGCAGGCCTGAAATGCATTAATGTAAATGTTTGATGTTTAAAAAAAAAAAACATAACCACCCATAAACTCTTGTAAACTCTTAATGTTATTTCATATGGCGGATGAAATATAATCAAGAGTCGGTCTTCTGGGCCGCACCACTGGCCGTTGGTTGCTAACCCATCTTCATGGCCTTAGTCCTGCTAATGCATTGGAGAAGTGGGTCACCATGTGCACACAAGGAGCACGGACCACCTCCATTCCAAGAGTACCAGATTAAAATTCGGACGCAAACTCCAAAGGAAAACAAAAGGTGTGTGTTGTATATGACTGAAACATCTACAGCGACCAAACGCTGCTTGGTGCTTCAATTATTCTTTTTGGGAGTGATTTGTTTGTTAGTTTCCAGGTCTGGTGTTCTCCAATAACATAGTATTTCACAATGTGGATTTTGTAGCTTACCACACCACTTGGGGGCAAACATGGGCAATCTAAAATTTTATGTGGGTCAACCAATGAACCCAGCACATTCAATGAGACCATCCCTTGATCCTTCAAACAGAGGGGCCCAGAGGGGTCGATATATACATTCAACATGATTGGGCATGTTCATCCCCGCAAAGCGCCTCAGTCGGCTTGACCATCGGTTCCATCTTGCTCACCAGCAGCACCAGCATATGTTTCAGATTCTTTAACTGAGCCGGAACCCCTCACTTTCCCTGGAAAATACTGGTTGTAGTCGAATTGTCCCCTTTTTCTTCTTTAGATTTTCTTTAGTTATAAAGTGTCCCCAATCCCCCCCAACACAGGTCGGTCGGGCAGATCCAGGCAGATCCAGGCTGCCCCTCGATCGCCCGCACCGGCAAGTCACCCGGCCGTGAGTCACCCGGTGAGTCACCCGCCGCCCGGGTCGCCCGCACCGGCACATCTCCGGCGGCTCGGTGTCATCCAACTCACCCCCCGAGGTGATCGAGAAGAAGACCGAGAAGGAGAGCCTCCGAGTCGGTGACGGGTGGTCGGACACCCGAGCTGTGGTGTGGCTCGTCCCAGCCAGTGAGTGGAGGTTCGGGGCACCCCTAAGCTCCATCGGATAGCACCCCGTCGAACGTGACTGCTGGTTATTAAATGCTATTTACTACCTTTTTTTTCCATCTGTCCGCACCTCTCCAACCACGTAATTTACTGTGGTTTCATGACACATCACACATCTTTCAATATCTTGCACGTTCATCCGTCTGATGGGTTTTCGGGCTGGTCAATGGTGTTAAGCCCAAGGACTGCCATCATCCCGTTAGAATTCGGGATCTTACTCACCCTAGGCATCTGGCCCTCCCTCTCGAGGACCGCGTCTACAGACGCGATCAATTTCCCATGGCTTAGTGGGGTGTCCCCACTCTCCCAGAAAGGCTAATAGTGGTCCCCAAATAGATAGAAACGGTTTCCAATACAGTTTTAGTGGGGATCTACTTTTCTATCTATTTTTTGGGGGTCCGTATACAAAGGTTATCCAATGTTATCCACTTTTCCTGGGTGTACGAGTCAGTGCTCAAGTTGCCAACATATGAAGCTACCAGTACCCTCCCCTAGGGATCCAAGTACCTCCTCAAAAGGTACTTGGCCCTCCAAACCCACCCCAAGCACCTTCTCAGAGGGTACTTGGATCCTTAGGGTTTGTTCTTCTTTCAGGAATCACATCCTGACTTTCAGCGAGGCCGAGACCGCCGTGGTCGAGACTGCAGCGTACAGAAGTGGTGACGACCAGAAAAGGACCAACTACCCCGAGAACCAAGAGCTTCCAACTACACCGATACGCACGATAGGCACCTCAAATAGATCACGTGTCACAGGGTAATGCGAGCAAACTCAAAACTGTACGTTTTTTCGCACGCCCAGCACCAGCGCAAAACCGACATGCGGGAATTGTGCATGGGTTGTCGGTGCCACCTGGCCATTTGACTCTTTAACACGTTCGTCGTTCGTCGTTCGTCGACTCCGCTCTGGTCACGGTTGCTCGTCACGCCACGCAGGATGCACACAGCGGTGGCCTGTCTCCATCTGGCAGGAGTGAACAAAGATTCTCACCTCGGTCACAGAAAAACATGAGCTCCTGGCCCTACTACTAGGAGCAAGGACGCTACTGGGGGGACATGGTCGCGGGTCGCGAGTCGCGTGTCGCGTTGGGTTGGGGGGTTCTTGTTTTCGGCTCTATTGCCATTGACAACATGCAAGCTGATGATTCAATGCCCAAAATCGGGTTAAAAGGGTCAGCAAACAATGAAAATTATTTGATAATCAATATGTTAAAGATACTGTTACATATCACTGAACTGAGACAGTGACCACTCAATGCAAATAGTGTTGCCCATTCAGAATGTCTTGTTTCTTTTCCTCCCAGATTTGGGCGGAAAAGAATGACTCTGCTCCTGGTCAATCACCGAGTCCAGTAGCTCCAGGGTAGATGGCACTAATCCATACGTTACATGCGACGCCATGTCCTGCGATGTGTGGAAGCACAAATACTCACAAATCTTACACTCCAGGAAAGATTGATCAAGTGGAGTGAACAACCAGCTGTTTGGTAATCGGATTTGGATGGGGCATGTTGATTCCGGCCATGCCATCCTTCGATTCCCTGGACATGCCATCCTTCGATTTCGTGTAGGTGTCATGTCCCGGTGCCATGCTGCGGTGGAAAAGCGGTATCTATATATACGTATGAGGGCCTACATATAACACAATATAAAACATCTACCAGTCTCGACCTATACCCCCAAATCTACGTGCCGACCACACTGCTGTTTGCATGCCCTGCTCGCTTCGTTGCACGCATGGGCCCTCCTGCTGAGCCAGCGTGGCAGCATCGGATAGGCCCTGGGCAAAAGCAAACGGCACTGGAAACAGTTTTGGAGAGGAATGGGCTTGAGTCACCACGGAAACTGGCCTTATTTGGAAATAACATTGGTTATCATAGGTTGAATCATCACATCTGAAAATCTAGCCTTTTAGATCCTTTTAGCATCTTTTTTGCACCTAGTCTTTCAGAAGGGACCAACACATCTGTCCAAAGGTGGGCCCTTCCATCAAAACAGTGAGGTTTTGGTTGAGTCTGCCACCAGGTACAGATTGTGGTTAGCCTGTTGTACAACTGCTGAAGCTGTCTCCTCCTGAACATTTCAATGCCACCACCAAACCGTGAAGTATTAGAATCACACCACTTCTGTCTTTACCACCTCATGGCATCAACCAAAGCAAATCCCTCCAGAACCCCAGTCCGCTGTAAACATGTCAGACCTCGTCGATCGTGATGTGTTTTGTCGAACCCCACGCGACGCACGCCTCGTCGATCAGCGAGCAGCGAGCCGCTCTCCCTTTCGCAGCGAGCAGCTCGCTCTGTGCACCACACGACAGAACACGCCGCTGCGCACTGACCAACCTCTCCAACCCCCCGGTGCCCTCGCCCCCGCCGAAAGAATCACCACCGCAACCCGCTCCTGCCCACCAGGTAGACGGTGGTGGCCCGTTTCCGTGCCTCAGAGTCCACCACCTGACCGCGGGCAGCGGCGCCAGTGCCGGCGCCGAACGGCTGGAGCGGCAGGGCGGACGTTTGGAACCGCAATCCCCTCCAGGCGAAAAAATGAAGGGGATACATACACCATGAAAATATCGGAAATCATGCACAAACTCAGGAACCACCCGGATCCGTTTCCTCCCAGGATTGACGATGTTACTGTAAATAGATTGTTAGAACAAGGAGGACCCGACATGCTTGCTAGGCCTGGAGACGTGTTCGCAGACCCCACAGGGCCGGGGGTGGCCGAAAACAAAAGGCCACCCGAGAGGCAACTTTCGCGTGACAACAGGCCAATGGCGCCTGTTAGCTTCCAGTACCTGCTAAACAAGACCATGTACTAGGCTGCATCCAACTGGGTTAGTTCTGGCGCTCAGATGCGCTCAGCTCTGTCGTCTTCAGTCTCACGCCTTGCATCAAAGGCAGATATGTCATACATGAAGGGGTGCTTCTTGTTACTAGTTGCGATGGCCTCCACCCAGTAGCTTCTATGTAGTTACTAATATAGTTAAGTTAGCAGTCGCTTCTTCACCTGTCTGACGGCTCCAGCCGTATTGGGACGAAGGAAGTGGGTGACGTCTGCAATGTGGACGCCCACCTGAGGGAGTGGCTTTGCGTTGGAAGTCAAGGACGGAGATCTTTTTGAGAGTGATCTTTTTTCGAGTGTGCCAACTGGTGTGTGATTTTTGTTGGCCGTTACAGCCATTGCCAAAGATCCTGTATTTTTCAAGTTCCCGTACTACTTTCTATTGAAAACACTGCTTTGGTTTTGACACCCCCAAGTCTGCAACCTGATCATATTTACACCTTTTGCGTCCTTTCGCTATTGAGAATCTTTTTGCTGTTTGCCCGAAAGGAAAACAACAAGGCAGCAAAGTACTTACTCGGTAGAAAGGCCAAAGTACTCAAAGTGCCAAACATCCTCAAACCTCAAAGTTGAAAACAAACACACCTGAGATCACCTGAGAACCACCCACTGCTGCAGCTGCAGCCCAAATCAGTTGTTTATGTTTGCCCCTCTCACTAATGAAACCAGCAAACCCTCCTCTGTCACTGATGCAACTTCCTTCCCTAATCAGTTTCATCAGTGTCCGAGCTCTGCACCCTCAAGCTGCCTGGCTTCAGCCCTGGGCTCACCTGAGAAGCACACGGGATGAATAGGGTAAACATGGGTAAAGCCATTATCACGCATCACCAGGGACCAGTTGGGTGATGATGGTTAGTAACGACCCTTCTTTTACCGGACTGCTACTGGTAATGGGACACACCCCAAAAGGATACTCATGATACTCATATCTGGTCTCCCGGTCTGCCCAGCATGAGCTTGTCCAAGAGATCCCTCTGAAAGCTGGGCCCTGAAACATCGTGGCCGAAGATCCGTCTGCCCAGCATGGGAACATGGAACCATGGCAAAGGCGGCATTGGAACCATGTGGCCGACCATGCGGCCGGGCAGAGGAGATCCATTCATAAGAGCATCAAATTCATTCAGAGTTTCTGCCACTGCTGATCCTCGATTTTGTTGAGCTTCGGAAGTTCCACTGAAAACGTCCGCCAAGCTACACTCTGACTGAGAAAAAAACACGACATGGAAGAGGCTGAACAGGATCCCTTGGAAGACCATGCAAAGACATGCTAGGTGTTCCACTTCCATGGAACATGAGATCGACTCGTCTGCTGAACTTCATCGACTCCGTTCCTCGACGCCGGAAAGTGGTCTGCTGTCCCACCCGTCCCACCGTGCCCCGGTGGGAAGAGCAGCTTCGATTTTTAGCGCTTTCACCCGACCTGGAACACCAGGAAATCACCTGGTTCTGGTTTTTAGTGGAGAAAGCGTCTCCAGAAATCCCCAGAAATCAATGAACACCTGCCAAAACTGACGGAACGTACTGCGGAGATGGCCCATGTTCTGCCGAGAAGCCGAGATGGCATCGTCCAAGTCCTGGCGGAGAAGACAAGAATGGAACGTGGTTCAGAGAAGGTCTCCACTATATGTAACTTCACATCCGATGCTGCGATTGCCAATCACACATTCGAGGTTTCACTTTAGAGGGCAGGGGACCCGTGGGAAGTTGGTTGGCCCCAAACCAACAAGGAAGGCTCCGACGATGTCACTGGTAGTAACTGATAGCCAACAGGTCCGACGATGATCGTGTGATAGTGTGAGTGTGTGTGTGTTGGGGCAAACAAGAATCCACAAAAACGACATGCACACATGAAAAAAAATGAAAAGAAATAACACAAACAAACTGGGGGTTCAAGCCTTAATAATCGAGAACTGTTTAGACTGTTTAGACCTAGTTGTGAGGGTCAAAACATGTCAAAACCCTAGCGAACGGGTTGGGTTCTTAGTCCTTTCTGAGCCTTTAGGTGGGCGAATGTTTTCTACGTTCGGATCTGAGCCGTTTGTGATCTCTTTGGAGCCTCTGTTTATGACCTTCACTCCTTTGCAGGATCGTTTGGTCACGAACGGTTTTTTCAGGTCGATGGACGCGCTGATGTGCAACCAAACTTGGGGTTCCACCGACCCAAAAATGCTCTTGGGGGGGAAGCTGGATTCAATATGTTTCAAGCCACCTGAAGAGTATGGAGATCACATATTTTGACTCAATCATCCTAGGTTCCATTTTGAATATTGACGTGTTTTTGTTCAAAGCACCAAGCAGTATTCTAAAACAGCTCACATCCTTCCTTGCAACCGAAAAAATAATGCCTAGTGAAAAGGTGACCTGGTAAAACTCGGGGGTGTCTGAAACCGTATGGCCTGTGGAAGCAGTTTTCAGTCCTATGGGCTCCAAATACCTTCTGAGGAGGTACTTGGAGCCCTAGGGGTCTGTAAACATATGCTTGTTTTTGTGGCAGTTTGTAACGTGAGCTACGACTAAGACAGAAAGAGTTCTGAACTCGTTGAAAAAAGAAGACATGAACTACTACAGCCATAGTTGCTACATAGCTGCTTACAGCCATACATCCGTGACGGCCCATGTTGTGTGTTCTGTCGCTGCGACACCCAAGTCGCCCAAGTGGGTGTTTCTTTCGGTGCCCTTTTTCGACCTTTGCCACATGCGCTGCCTTGGTGAACGGAGGATTGGCAGTCGCAGATGGCGCCGGCCAGTCCCAGTGGCCAACCAAATGAATGGGACCAGACGAAGAGTAGGACCATACATCGAGGTCCTTTGGAAAATGGAGGGGTCGACCGTCGACGCGTTCTCCACTTGGGGTCAGTGGGAGCGGTCAGGACGGGAGCAGGAGAGGACTGGTTTGGGCTGCACCCGAGCTGCACGGGCCTGCAGGCTAGGGATGGCCTTCTCTCTTCCAGACTTGGAAAAAACCAATGTCTGGCATCATGTGACCTGATGGATTCTCACAAGTCAAGCGTAAATGCCATGTCTGGTCAAACTGTCACTTTGCCAACCTGAAGCAAAGAGCCATTATGTTGGGATTGGCCCATATGTTATAATATATTGCAGTGAAGTTATATACATACATATATTGTTTTATATGTCCATTATATTATAATATATCAATCCTTTGCTGAGGCCGGTATATTATTACATCTCGACAACATGTTTGAAGGTCCTCTTGTCAATACGCCTCACATGGAGTTTATATTCGGACAAACAAAAACAACACACTCATCTTGAGTGGAGCAATCCCAAGTCATTTCATGCAAACCCTTTTGCTCTAGCACTGAGGGGGGGTTCCCTGCTGGTGTAGGAGCAATTGCGTTGATTGTTTACCGTCCAAAGCTTGAGATGGCTAAACATAATACAGTGGACTATGAACTATATGTGTAGCTATTGTATATCATATTACCAGTAGCAGTGAATGGTTAGTAAAAGGACGTGCTCAAAACATATAGTGTTAATAATTGTTTACTGACTGTTACAGGTAAGAGGACAACCCAATTTGTGAAACAAAAAAAAACATATATCCAAACCCATTCCAAGCCCAAATTTTGCAAAATCGAACCCACCCTGCGAGATGCTGAGTTTGATTATATTTGATTATGTTTGTTGGCTTGGTCGATAGCAATCAATACACGCACAGGCCCACGTTCCAACCAAGCGGTGCCTTCGCTTGCGGAGGGTCGATCGTGACGCAGTTGAGATGCCGCCTCAGGTTGCACGTGAGCGCCTTCCTAGCCTAGCCAGTAAGCGAGTCTGTGCAAAATGTTTGGGCAATGAAAAGACAAGAGTTACAACAAACCCCAAAACTACATGAATCAATAGATCATGTTCGTCACATATTCTGCAAACCCTTTCCTCATTGATTCTTACAGTTCAAACAAAATAACGCGGAACAGTGGCAATCTGGCCCTTCGCGTGTTGTACACCAGTCAAGAGCCAGGAAGGTTCTGAAGCAACATCTTCTCGGAATCTCACGTCAAAGTTTGGGTGTGATCGTTTGTCCAATTGTTTTCCATTAATAGCAGGATCTATAAGCTAGTGCCACCCCACGGTGATCGATCTTATCCCAGGCTAAGATCGAAATCAAAATCTAACATACGGAACCCAAATTGAGTCGGATGGGCTAGTTGTCTTGATGTATTTTAAGAATAGAATTGACGATCAAGCTAGGATATGGTCTGTATAGATCGAAAAAGGTCGACACCCGATCTGCAAAACGAGTTTCGGTCGACATATTTGGACCGGACCGAAACTTGCTTGTTTGAACAATGACAGTTCGGCAAGTTCCCGAGCCCATCCCCTGTCATCGATAGCAACATGCAGCAACAATTCAACCAAGCAGTTAGCATACTGGAATGTAATGCCCTGTTTTGGCTAAGACTGGTAGATAGCCATCTAGTCAGCAAACCACATCATAAAACAACAGAAAACAGTATTGGGCAAAACATGTGTATGATGTATTTTTGGCTGACATTAATGCTAGTTTTGAACCTTCATAAAAACAACAAAAACAGTTTTGGCCATGTTTGGCCATCTTGTTGGGTCTGAAAAGGCATCCGAGGAGGGCCTCCATACGTTTGAATCTTTTCTGATCTTTTCTGTAACCTCTTTGAGGTGTAGAACAAGCCGCGGTATTTGTCGGTTTCTTGTAAATTACCCTTGTTTGACAAATAAGGTCGGACCCCACTTGGTGGGAGACCAAGTGATGTCAATCTTCCTTAACGCCAACAAAGGTACCAGGACCTTCCAACAGGTGGTTTTTTGGACCCCTGCGGGTGGCGGCGGGGGAGCGCGTCAGAGAACTTTGCCGCATCCGGCTGCGTGTAATGGCAGCGAGGACACGACTTAACCGTGGGAGGTGAGTGAACGGCTTCTGGCAGAGACAGGGAGAAGAGAAGATGTAGTGGCTTCTGGGAGAGACCAGGAGAAGACGAGAGAAGAAGATTTTTAGTGCCGTCAGAAAGCGACGTATACAATTAAGAGGCTATTAATTTATAAACTTCATAAACAGCAAATGAGGGTCCTGGTATTGAGAGCGAAAGATGAACCAGCTACATGCAGCATTGCCAATGCCCGTAACAACCTCCTTACGCTTGATCCCACAAGTAACGGGTACAAAAGGCTAAGCCTATAGGGTTTGTTCCCTACATGGGCCAAATTGGGCCTAAGGACACCACCTGCACCCGGCACGCGCTCCGCGGTGCTCCGCGCTCCGCTCTGCACCCCCTTGGGCTTCCCACAGGTCTTGGCGCTTGGGCAACTCCCTCGTGACGACTTGCTCCCTCGGTGCCAGCCAGGAACGAACTGATAGTTAAACAAAGTGCCGGAGGTTTTGCAGATTTTGCAGGGCATTCTATAGGATCTTGTTTCACATAACATGGGATGAGCAACCTTGGCACTCCATGTTATGGCCAAGTGAATAGTGTAACCCCAGGTCACTCAAAAGGAAGGATGTTCGACTACATACTCTTTGAACAACACATCGGGTTCAAATTCTGGTACCTTCTGTACTATACGTGTTGATTTTTGTTGTAACGCTAGGTGCCTCGTGAGATTCTATAATTACAAAGTATTATCATGCATGTATGATCCCAACAGGCCAGAACAGCCTCCAATTCACAAGGGCGCATGCCTCTTTTCGGCAGCTGATCGTCTTTTCGGCGCCAAACACTTCCCTGGATGAAGCGCTAAAACATCCAACGCACGTGTTGATGCCATGTTTATCCGTTTTTTGAGTCCGATCCTGTGGGGTGGGGTTCCTTTTATCAACGAAAACAAGTGACCGTACGCCCCCGCTGTCTCGCTCTTCCAAAAGCGCATCTCCTTCTCCTTCCTTCCTGACTGGTGCGACGAGCAGGGAATGAGGGTGGGATCCAAAGGAATCTCTATATTGGGAACGAGTCGCTTCCCTTATATTCACTAATGTAGACTCGTGATGAATCACCTACCCATTTCAATTGAACATCCTCTTCAGGCTTGGGGGTGTATGGTCCTCAAGAGTCCTTAAGCCGTTCCAGCCGTCGCACCGTTCCAGCCGTTCCCTCCACCCGCTGGTCCTTCCGGCTCCCCGACGCGTCGGGGAAGTTCCTTCGCAGCTCGTCTTCCACCTCCTCGGCGTCGAAGGAACACGTGGGGCGTCGTTTTTGTCGTCGAAGATGCAACACGGCAAACGGCAAAAGCCATTTGACCACCATGTCGGTCATCACAGAAAACATGTTTACTTTTGGGTGACCTGAAATCATTCATCCAACAAGCCGTCCTATGTTCTACGAAGTTTAAAAAACCGAAAACATGGAGGCCAAAGACATCGGTCATCATCGGTCCCTCAGTCCTGTGAGAATGGACGCCACTCCAGGCCAAAGAAGGCCAACAAGGCATCTGCCCTCAGAGATCGCCGCGATCGCCGATGATGGGCTCAAAGAGAAAGAGCGAGAGGGAGAGAAAAACAAAAAAACATCTGCTCTGACTTCATCGTTCGCAGTCCGGAGCCAATGGTTTCATAATGACTTCGACTTTCCTCACAGGTGGCGCTCGCTCGCTCACCCCGTGACTTCCGGGCGCCGGCGTGGGCCACGTCGTGGAGGTGAAAACGAGGTGGTGGACGCTTGTTCAACCCATGTGTGGGGGCTAGGGGTTATATGTTCAAGAGCCTACATTCGTATTAGTGGTATAGCTGTATGAATCATGCGTGACAAAACTTGGCAGACCAACGGCAACGTGGCTGCTCTTTTGGTGCTTTTGTCAAGGCCCAAACCATATATATATATATAATCTCTTGATTCAGGTTGGGACATGTTTGTCGGGTGGATGGATATGGAACGGTCTGAACGGTGGATTCCAGGGCGAAGGATGATCCCTTCAAGTAAATACAGGAAAACAAGCAGTTTTGTCTCCATAAATTGCTTTGTCACAGAACTTCTGAGAGAAGACAATACATGTATATATAAATGTATTTTTTCAATATTTAAATATATAAGTGTATTTATATATTTTAAATACAGTATTTTCTATGAAGCAATGTCACTCTAAATCACTCAAAAGCTTCGATCCTTTTGCACCGCGCTTTCAACGCAGCATTCTGCGCAAAAAAAACCGCGCAGACTTCGCTGGCACGAAGTGCCGGTGTTCCGTTTCAAACGAACCACAATCCTTGATACTTGAACGAGGAATAATGACTAATTACGCAGCAGTCATGTGCATACATGGGTTGTGATAAGAGTGATGCTTTCGATTGCACTGTACTAAATGCTCACCTGCTACGAGCTCCAAGTAAATCCTTATATCTCCATGGCACAGCTTCTCTCGAACATGCAGCCAACAATGCTGTGATTCCGTGGCTCAGATGCAAAACCATCAATCTCGTTTGGGTTTCTATGTGTTCAACTGTCTCGGCCGCTCAAACCCTCCTGGTCAGTTTCGGAACAGGGGCAGAAACAAAACAACGGTATATGGTTAACTTTAGCGTGGACAAAATAAAGGAACATGTTACTTCCACTGAAAAAGGAGGACGGAAGTGATTGTATGATTCAGTCATTTATATACGGCAAGTAGTTGGTCGGGATGAGTTTTGTGGTCCACACAAATGAATGAAACTCACTGAACACCTTGAGCAAACCAACAAACCAAGAGCTGCAGTGTCTGATCGTCTGGTCCCGGCATGGCCCCGGCCTTTCCCGGCAGACAGAGCAACAGGCTGTCGTTTGTTGTGTTCTTCCCCGCGTCTGGCCATGTTTTTGCTGAGAAGAGTGAACCTCCCTTGCTTGTCATCTTTTGGGAATGTCACGAGATAAGGGAATGCGAGAACGCCCCTAATTCTGTGGGAAATCAGGGAATCCCTCTCCGACCGCCGCCCGTCATCTTCGAAAGCCCCATCGACTCCTGTTCAATCCATTGCCTGGCGATCCAAATGCACCTCTTTTTGTGCAAATACGTTTGGTATTCGCCCGCCTGGGCAATTCTTGTGTTTTGCCTGATGCAATCTTGGTGACATCTGCGACTTCAAGTAAGTGGTTTTTGATCCTTTGGTGCTTTTGCATGACCTGAAAGTCTCAAATGGCCTGTTGGAGGGTCCAGGTATATATGTGTAAATTTGCAAATGTAGACAACCAACTACGATGAACCCGGATCCTCCTTAGTAGTCCATTCGATTCTGTTCATTTTTAGTGGTGCGCCCAGGTAGCCCGTTTTTGACTCACAGCCATGTACATAAACCAACTCTCTAAAGGAAGATATCTAAACTCATCTGAGTATTTAGGGAAAACTATGGAAAACAACTAAACGGTTGTTGTAGGTAGTACCCCCACGCTGTTTCGGCCTATCCCGGACCCCCCCACGGACTGGACACCCGTTCGATACATTGGTCCGATAGGCGGTGCATGGTCTACTCGCTTCCGCCACGACTGGAAGCGGGAAGCCGAAACCCACCTCCAGCGGAAAGCGTGGCTTGAGCGAAAGCGTGCCGGTTCGCTAAACGAAGTGGTAGCAGAATAGAGCCAAATCGGCTGGTTCTGGAACATGTATATACTTAAACTTGCTATGGGTTCTAAACTTTTAAGTTAGCAATTGACTGAATGGAATTGAGTTTATTGTTCCATGCATGTTAAACTTTATGAACCGAGGCCCTAGAAAATGGAAGATTATCCTAAACAAGAAGCAGGTACTCTGCAAGTAGTGTCGAAGACACTGGAAGCACTGGAAGCTGATCGTTTTTGCTTAGTGAATTAACCACTTAGTGCTCCTGCTCAGGACCAGCTCAGGACTACCAGACTGTTGATGGACAGTTGTTATCCACCTGGAAGCCGAACAGCTGATCTCATTCTTGTTCCTGGCGGAACGATTCGAGGGTCATAGCTTCGGATCTGCCATCGCCTCTGCCGTCGACGTGCCATCTGGCTCCCCTCGGTGGCAACATGTGACCATCCAAATGGGTCTAGGTCCCGACCCGTTCGCCACGGGCGCACTGCTCTTTGTCAGAACCTCGTTGAAGGCGGTCCATGTCGGAAGATGGACTTGAAAAGTGGTCCATGTCTTCTCAAACTCAGAAGCTCACAAAACTGGCTCCCAAGCCGCTTGACGTGAAAGAAACAAGTTGACATGGGTAGGAAAACAGATCTGGCGAATGGGTCTCAGTCAGTTCACATGTCCAAAGCCCTGTCGTCCTGTTTCCTTCGAATTGACATGTTGCCGTCCTGGCGTGACGCCGTGACCTACCACAGAGAGTTTCCAGCTTCCAATGGGGAGGCACGATCATTATGTTACACGAGTATGGCTGAAACGTTGATGCCAGGTCTCTTAGTTGGTTTCAAACGTGTTGCCATGTTTCAGTCGTGAACTATAAGGCCCCAAAAGTACCACGCCGTCCACTCGGCTGCATATTCTTCTCACAGAACTGCCACTCGGCCGTTTCGACCGTTTCTATTGGTCCAGTGATGTCAACCTAAGCAGTTTCAACACAATTGACAAGTTGCGGCTGCCAATGGTAGTTTCGCTGCATGTCCCTCAACATGACACATTCAATCACTCTGGTGTCAACACAAAAGCCTTTTCACGAAATCCCAAACACTCCATGTATGCATGGCTTAAAATGACCTAATTGACGTTAGGGTGCTTGAAAATCAGAGCGTCCCATTTTCGCTCGCGTACGGAAGCCACGTCCCGCCACGTCGTGTCCGAGGATGTGGCCGTTGGGAACTTGTGAGCTTGCGAGGACCCCCAACTTGAAAAAAATAGGATCTCGCTCAGCTGGCTTGCGAGGACGGCCAAAGCGGGCCGGCTAAAGCAAACGCTTTAGTGCGCTCGCTTGCTGTCGGACACCTGCTAGCGTTTTTTTGCGGGTGGCTGTAGACTCAAGAGTGGCTGGTATGAGATGGTTAGTGGCTTAGTAAACATCTTTGTAGCTTCTCACAAGAGAAACAACAGGATAGGAGGCTGCAAGAAAAAATAATAAACAACTATATAAGTGCTTTGAGACTTTGAGGACATTCCATGAGTTTTCCCTATTCTCCCCTCTTTCATCCATCTGCTTCAGTGGACATGGAGCATGTTCACTTCCACCTTGGGCGCACAGCTCATCTTTTCTTGCAGCAAGGCAAACAAAAACACCGCAAATTGTTCTAGACTTGACCCTCTCTAGAAGACTCTAGACCTTGACAAAGGCAATGTAGAACATGTTTACCAAGTTCTTGCACTTGTCCTGCATCCTCCAATTTACTGTTTTTGTTGGTCCTTTGAACACTTTGATCAACAAGCATTGGAATGAACTTCCAGCTCTGAACCTAAAGAAGTGACTAGTTTCCAGACCTCACCGGCGGGCATTGGCGGGCAATGCGAGCTGAGCGACACCTTCAGTGGACGCCTTCAACAGATTGGTTGTGAGATGACACGGTCGCAAAGTATCAAAAAAAGGCCCGACTCCAGCATGATGCGTGGAATGTGTGGCCAGGGACGATCGAATGATTGGCTGCGGGTCCGGCAGTGAGGATGATAGCACTCAAAGCATCCAGCAGCTACCTGACACTGATGGACCCCCTGGCGAATCCAAGTCTGATATCCAAACCTGTAGGCTGTGGGCTTGAAAGACCTTCAAAGAATCCTCCGCATGAATGCAACCACAAACCCCACCCAAAACCTAGTAACCCTAACGCTCCAACCATCTCCTTAGAAGGTGCTCAGGAGTCCACGGCCCGACCTTGTCAGAAAATGGATGCAAGGCCCGACCAGGCGCGCCCTGTCGACAGAACAAGGGGCGGTACTTCTACTTCCCGGTGGTGTTTCCTGGTGTTTGGTCATGTTTGCTCCACAAGCATGGCTTGGATAGGAGACCCTTAAAGCTCATTTTTTCCAATGATGATGATGGTGGTGACGACGACCATGCCCGGGTTTTACTTCGCCACAACCGAGACAACATGCCGTGGGTTCTGGAAGTCCGTCTGACTTATTGTATTAATAAACATTGCTAAACAAATCCCAAAGCTGGACACCGCTTGAGGACTCAAAGAGCATCGGCCAGATTGCCTGGATCTTTTGGGGGGTTGCCACTTGATCTTTTCTCTTGAGCCATTTTTCCGCAGCGCAAATCGATGCCCCGTGGGGGGGTTGAGTGTCACAAAACGTTCGACGTCACATCTCTTCACTGTCACTGCCAATCATGGGGTGCCGATCGTCATAGTTCAAGGCCCGCTTGAAGGATGTTTGCGTATTGGCCAACCTCGGCGAGCTTCCATCCGAAGACACCACCCGGCAGAACCCATGGGACAGTCGCATTTACCCTTAAGCTGGGGCAGTTTATGCAAGCTTCAGGGGTCAACGTAGGCATATATTCCATAGTTTTTTCATCAAAAGAACAAGATGTTGTCTTGACCAACCTGGTTTGCAATTTACAAATTCAACAACAAAAAAACACTTCAAAAGCTTGATGTTAGGCAATCAGGCAGGACCAAAAGTACCTCTTTGACCTTCCCAAGTATATTCAGGTCCTTTGAACACCAAAAAAGACGCACTGCTGAGTTTCGGATGAACAAAAACTCAGCCACCTCAACCACCTCGACCTGACGATCGTCCGTCGCTGCAAAAAGCAAGAAAGGCTCTGGCTGCCAGCGTAAACTCAAAGCTGGAAAGTACAAAACACTCCCTTCAGAACTCCTGGCTCAACTCCCTAAACCTATTTTGGCAAAGCCCATAACCCAGCCAGCCGCCAGCCCTTGGTCAGCTTTGTCTCTTCCGTCCTCCGTCTCTCCTGGTGTCTCGCTTCTTCAGTCGAGTCTCGTCTCGTCTCGTCGTCGTCTCCGTGTCTTTCGACGACGACCGACGTGTCTGTCGACGCCCGCGTGTCGTACCGCGTCGTCGTCGGGTCACATGGTGAGGAGTACCTCTTGGAATTCACTGGAGCGGATTCCCGCCAATGCAATGGACCTCACGACGCGAACTGCAGAGGTTGAGTTGAGGCGCGGTGATGTTCGAGACATCCGGAGGCTTCCGCAAGCTTCGTTTGGAGGCGCAGCCATGTTGGTTGGGTGGGTTTGCTTCAGCTGGGTGGGGTGTGGGTGGGTTTGGTGTGGGTTTGCATCATCACTCTGACTCTGTAAAAACGAAACATCCGGTGAACTTGATGCTGCATCCATCTCGGAATAGAATCTAAAACTTGGCACGCTGGATGCTACATGATTCGTTCGAATGCTTTTGAATATTCTCACGTAAACCCATTGGTGCTTGATGATGCTTGATGCGTTTGACGGCTTTTTCTTCCTGGTTTTGATGCGTTAGGGTCAAGCCATGTACTTTCAACACCTGGGAAATTCCAACCAGAAGCCTGGTTCACCTTGATGATACAAACCCACTAGAACGGATTGCCCCCCATGGAGTTACTCATGTCTCCATCCCAAACGTGAAAGAGACGTTACAACCATTGGGACGACTCGGCTCGCCGCGTGGCGGGACCAACTCCGTGCCGGATGGGTCCACTGGCGACGACACCAAAACCCGATGTGGAACGACTCGTCCGTCCTTCCGTCGGCGAAGTCATTCAGTTGGAACGACTCTTTTTGTGCTCCAACAAAAACACTCCAATGGCAACTTGCATCTGGGTGCGAATTTTGGGGTGGTTAAAGGTTTCCATGTAGGTCAGAGAGGTCGGGCAAGCAGTCACGAGTCCCCTTCATTTCTGCGGATGTATCTCTATGCATCTCAGCCTACGTCAGCCTTTGTCACTCGTTGTGCCGGGCTGAAGGAGGACGGGCTCGTTGTGCCTCGTCCGGATCACGGAAGGGGCATGTGCTAACGGTACCTGTCCCGGGGGCTGTGCCCCCTTGCTGGTTGGTTCCGGAACCAGTTGAAGGAAGTGCAACCAACCAGTGTTGTTATGTTTTGTGGTTCATGTGATTTAGGAGGTTAAGTGACTGGTGCAAAATTTATTGAACATGATCACCAAGTCACAACGGCCAAAACTGTTTCAGCATGACCACAGGTTTTTGGCCAATTGCGTGCATTCCATATGGGTGTGTGTTTGAATAGGGAGACTATCTGGCCCAATGGGCGTTCGTCTATCTTCACCTTCCAAGGGCGTCCCTGGGAGTCTCCCTATTCCCACACTCTATGGCTGCGAGCCAAAACCGGAAGCCGCAAAGCCTGGTGACCTCCCTGGTAGTCTATCCTATGGTTTTGACACAGCCCTCCAAATGCGTGTCGCTTGGCGCGAAGAGCTTCGTGGTGAAGTCCATGGTGGTGAAAAAGATCCTCGGAGCCGAGCTCGAGTGGTCGAGTGGTCTTGAATGGTGGGCTCTGAAACCAGGATGGTTCCCCGGTTTACGGGAGTGTAGCACGATGATGGAAGAACCCGGAAGTGCTTCCCGGTTTCCACCAGGATGGTTCCCGGTTTACGGTTTAAGTCACGACAACCTTTTGGAAGAAGCATTCTACTCTCCCTGAAAATCATGGTTAAGTGGAGCACCTCCAGCTCCCGCGAGCGAAAAAAAGAGAAAACGTCGCGGACTAAGACTCCACCCCACACGGGAGTGGAGAAGCAAGGGACCCGGAAGCCCAGTGGAGTCTGAGTGGATGGTTGCTATTCAATAGAATCCATCCATCCAAGTTGCCATGTGTCTCCAGTGGAATTCAACAGAAAGAAACTGCAAATCACTTATGTCAATGTCAATCGTGAAGAACTAAATATATAAGTTCCAGGAACAAACTACGGGTTGACACTTGACGATATGTCTTCTAGTATCTTCTAGTACCATCTGCATAATAATAGGCACAAGGAGCAAACTGATATAATAGATCAATAGATCGAGGTTGGGCAATCAAAACTGAAGACCTCAGTGACCTCAGTCCCTTTTCTTTCGGACATGTCCCACTTTCATTCTCTGTTCGGATGGCAGCCACCCAGAACATCCATGTATGAAATAGTTAGATGTCATGGAGTCATGTCTCTCATGGGGTTAATGTAACTTATTCCAGTCTTATGGACCTTGCGCAAGGATGTGTTTTTCAACCACACACCACACACCTCCGATCCCTCCGACCGCGATCTCTGTCCGTCCCGTCCGTCGTCCGTCCCGAACCAAGCGGCCGCTCGTTCCGGCAGCTGACGGCGCCGTGCAGCCGCGCGAGGTAGACCTGGCGGCGGAGCGGAGCCACTCTCGGGGCCGTTTCTCTCAAAGAAGAGTTAAGCGTTTTGTTCATCTGTTCATACCCTTTTTTGTGGTTTCCCAGTTCATCCTCCAAACAGGTTAAAGGCTGTACCTTTCCTGGACGGCAGAGTTCGGACCGATTTGGAGACACCGGGGGCATTGTCATCGCCCGGAAGCGGGATGGAAGCGAGCAGGAGGGGTTGGGTGAGTGTTTGTTGTTGGGGTTTGGAAGAGGAAAGAAAAAGAGATGTGGGTGCTTTTAGAAGTCCATCAAGGACGTGGAAGTGGGGTCAAATGCAACTTGGCTGAAAAGAGTCGAGTCTGAGCAGTTTTGATTGCTTTAGGTTAGTGGGCGTTGGAGGCGGTTCTTGCAGTGGATGCATTGGGGCTTTCTGGGTAGGAAGTGTGGATTGTTTGAGTGAACAATGGCAACAGAAGTGCCCAACTATGGCAGTTGCTCTCTAAGCACTTTCTCTCCTGGAAGTTAGCTCTACTTTGGTATGGGATTCCCAGAAATTGCCTCAATTTCAAGGAGTTTAAATACATCTGCTCAATGCTGAAATTCCATGGTGTGGCAGCAAGGCGCTTCAACTACAACCTGTCATGCAACAATAGCCTCTCTGGAAAATGATGTTCTTCCACCAAACAAGTGGTGACTGGTGACACGCAATTCACGTGAATAAGTCGCGGTGCTTTCGATACTCCTACGGGGTTCTCCACACACCCGAATACCAAGCCATTATATTCAGAAGTCTCAAACTTTGTTGGCTCTTCAGCTGCCATCCTGATAATCGATTCCCCTTCTACCCTAAGTAAAACCAAACCCATCAACATCCATCAAATCTGCCCTGAACAGCCCGGACTACTCCAAGTTGGTGACTCAGTCAAGCTACTAAGCTGCTGAGCCAATGTTTTTTTGGAACCTCAAAAGAACCCACGATGATATGTCCACGTCTCCGGTTATCCATGATTCGTGACGAACACCAACATCTGCAAGCAAGACCTCTGCAGGTACCTAGTATATAATGACCTAGCCGTAGCCTATAATTCTTAGCCTATAACTCCAAAGACTGCGGCAGCCAAAGTCATAAATGAAAGGAGACAACTCCGGTCCTTCTTTCAAGAAGCCACTCTTCGCACCATTGGTGCGGGCAGAGTGCCAAGTCACTGCTCCATAGATTCCGAAGACAATGATCAAAGCGAAGGACAGCAATGGCCTCCTTAGATTTGGCGCGAGGCACCGCACGGCTGCTCCAAATGAAATCCCTGAGGCCGAAAGCAACTATCCCAGTCCCAATCCCTACATCCCTTATAGGGCTGCAAGTACCTTCTCAGAAGGTATTTGGACCCTCTAAATCCACCCCGAAGGTACGACTGGAGCTCTAGGGCCTATAGGGCATGGGCGTGTATGATCAACCGACTACTCTCAGGCCGAACAAACTGCAATCAACAAACTTACATATTCACTCGGAACCACTTGGGTGTGTATCCTCAATCCAGGAGACCCCCCAGGCCTCGCCACTGACGACCAAAGAGACTGGATGAGACGTCACTTCTCTTCGGGGTCGCCTATATAATGGATTGACCGTGATGGTCGCCTGGTTGACCAAAGACACCATCGGGGCTGACGGAACGCTGTTGGCTTCCAAGCCGAGGCTTCCGCCGTGGCACGTCCGCTCGGCTGGAAGAGAATTCTCAAGACTCATGGCCAGCTGTCAGGGGTGTTTAGACTCTAGACTTCTCGCCCTATATGAGGCCGTCAGATCCGGCTCCAGGCCTGTCGTAAGCACCATGCGTGGATTGCATACCGACCCAAATGATCCATTGGATACCGACCCAGCCACCTGGCCAAGTCTCCCGCAAATATGCCCGTCTTCTTGCTGCTTCCGCCAGCGGAAGACCCACTGGCACATGGTCCAGGAGGCACGAAAGTACATGAGAAAAGACACGACCACCATCACCTGGGCAGCGTTTCGGGCGGCGGAATTCTGTCCAAAAAGTGGAGCGGGGAATGGGGGGGGAAGGATCCCACCAGGATTCATCGAGAATTGAGTAGTCTCGGTACATCTCATACGTACGACTATAATGATGCCCAAACAAAAAATAGTAATTGAAAGGGATGACGGGAGTGTACTGAAGAGTTATGACTGTAGTAACTCTAGGCCCAGCACAGATTGGAGAATGACTTGTTGTGGAACTTTTGTATGGCAAGTACACGTACATCATTCCTTGCCGAACAGCTGCGGGTTGTCATCGTCACACCCACACCAGGTATAGGAACTCGAATAATCTATGAACATCACCCGTCATCCCTGGGGGACAGTCCAGCAACCAATAATTAAACGGTTTCCGCAGAAGTAACATACTGTAAACCGCTTGTGGATCCTGTGCGTAGATCTGAGCAGAAGCCCCAATAGATCGAGAATAGTACGGGTAAATACGTGAAATTGTTTTCGGACATCACCGCCATCACCACTGCCGCTGCCATACGCGGCAGGCTCTGTGCAAGTGGTGGAGAAGAGGATACATCGGATGGCCGCACGGGTGTGTTGAAACCGAAACCCACGCGTTGGAGACTCGATTTGTGAAGTACTTCGACTTCGACGTGTTTGATCCTGTTTCAACTTGCTGATATTTTGGAGCACCTAGTATATATCCGTCGAATCCGAAATGCTAAGAAAGTAAGTGGAACTGCTTGGCGATTGGGCACCTTGAGTTCTGAATCTCAGGCATTCTCAGGCTGCCATGGGGCCCTCTACTGTGTTCTGTGCCCAAATCTCATGGTCTTGGAATCCACCAGAGCTGGTGGATGGTGGATTTCTGCCTCCTTCTCGAGAAACCCCGTACTGTCGGCCAGGTCACATAGCGAAGGGGCGCGTTGGAGATGAAATGGGCGACCCAAGCCTGAAGGAGGAACTGGTGATGCTGGTGAGGTGCTCGAAAGTCATGGAAAGTCATCATGGGAGGTACCAAAAGCGAAGCCTGGTGGATGCTTTATGAAACCAGAAGGGATTTAGTCCCAGGAATGCTTCCAGATCGTCGGCCATCATCTACTATCCATTTGGGGGGGGCACCCAATCTGGAGAAACAAACAATTGTGGTTGTTTGAAGAAGACATCGTTCTCCCCTATGGGCATGAGTCTTTCGATGCGTTTCACAAGAACATCCAGAACTGCAGGGTGCCTTGTGTGTGTTTAAGGTTTGAACTGGTAATGCGTGTTAATGTTTTAAGTTTTCATATCAGCGTTGTGAAATGAAAGCGGGTACCTTCAGCAAACCACTTACATGGGTTCAACTCACGTTTGACGTTTTACTCAAAAGCTCACATTCGTTCGTCCCCAAAGAACAGCCAAGCTGCGAAGACGATGTACACATTGGTCACAACCTGAGTCCACTGTGTTCAGTAGAAACCCTTCCTCCTCCTCCTCCCCCCCCCTCCTCCTCCGCCACTCCTCCTCATCCCTTTTGTCACATGGGCCAAATGGTGCAGAATGCACTTCACTGATTCCATGTGTCGCATGTTTTTTGTGTTTCATGTCAGCAAGCTGGTTGGTTTCACATAACAAAAAGAAAAGTTGGTCATTACTCAGGTAAAGGCAAAAAGCATAAACAAATTACTAGTACTTTGAAACTAAGAACATCTAAGAACCACTCATCGAGGTCAGGGTATGTTATGCGGTAACCAAGCACGAGCTTTTTGGTGAATATGTTCACCATGAGCAAACAACACACAAGCTTCTTTGATGTCTGTCCCCCTGGAACGGACCTACATGATACTATAACCTTAGCTCTTGGCCACCAGAACGGTCTCTTTTCCGGCCCCCAACTCCCACGACCGCTGCCGACCCCTTGACCTACGAATCCGCCGCCGAGGAGCCAAGGGCTCGGCGACCTCCCGCGGCGGCCGTTGGAGGCAGCAGCTCCCCGCGAGGATCAGCAAGATCGGCACCTGGGTGCGGCGCGTGCGAACGCCCCGGGAAGTGCGTGCGAACGCGCCGTGCGATCGCACGCCGGTCCCAAGGAGGGTACCGACGTTCTCGGTGGGATGGTATGGGGGGGGATGGTGGACCAGGGGGTGGAGATGTTGGGAGAATCAAGGAGATCAAAGGCTGCTTTGGGGAGAGAAACGGCTGCTGTCATGACCTGATTTCAGGAGTTTGTTCTATATACATTATACTACCCCCCCCAGGTGAGTGGGGAGTTGTGCCGAGATCAGTTGTTTGTTGCACAAGTCCTGGCACATGTGTCTGCGAAATGTTTGAATCCTGAAACCATTCAAACAGCACATGAGATAGGAGTTATACTGCTTAAAACATGTTTTTTTGGGGGGGAGTGCCCCGAATTCACGTCTCACCAGTGTACCCCCTTGGAATACATCATTTCAAAGAGATAGGCTCAGCTACCCTCTGGTGTTCTTGATGTTGATGGTAGATGCATGATGAGATGGGAGGTGTGGACACACTTGGAAACACATGAGATGGAACTTTGAAATTTGCACAGTCATTTCACAAGTCCCAAACCACTAGTGGATAGTATATTTGTTTTGATTGTTGGACAGGTGCTTTTTTGAGGGGTCAGCGCAAGAGTTCAGTACGGTCCATAAATTTGTTGGCAGATATGACCGTTCTGCATGGTATTTTCGTGGCAGAAAGGGCCTGCAAACTTTCCCTGCATACTGGGGCTGTCGAGTGTATCTATTCAAATCCTGCAATTTGTGGGGGTGGAGGCCGCCTGCAAGACTAAGGGTCATGGATGTGACAACGTTTTTGTCTGTATATCAAGTCTCTTGATGATGTTTGATTCATGCCTATGCTCTTCCATGGAGATGGCCCAATCTACCCTGTCACCGTATTACAATGATCTCAACAACAGCGGATGATTTGGGTTAAGCTACAGAGTAAAGGGCAAAGGTTATACAGCTATATTTTACCAGCAACAGTGCCTGATGATTGTTAGTAAAGGCCCGCCTCTAAAATACTGATAATTGTTTACTGATTGTTACAGGTTAATAGGACAAACCCAAGCTATATTGAGATGCAAGCCTTTGCAAAAAGTGGCCTGTTCCATAGGCCAGGTCACATTGATGAGCCATTCCGCATAGAAGACGCTGTAAACCGGCTGATGATCCAAATCTGGATGCCCCAAGTTGGAGGAATGCGCGAACCAGGGAGCCTCCCCGATGAGAAAAACGAGATTCTCCTCAGCTGCTTAGCTCGATCCTCCCGGCTATGCTGGGAAGGGATGAAGTCTTAAATGCAGCGCGCCGGGCTCGGAAGATGCCGACAATGGCATCTATGGCCGCCCAAGGAATTTGCGAGCGTATGCTAGTAGCGTCCAACATTTGGTTCTTTACTGGTCCAAAATACCGTTGGAATATGTCTCCCAGACCAAATTCAACCGACGAATATGTAGCCCTGAAAAGTCATCAACATCGACCCCGTATTCATGTGACATGGACCAATCTACACCAAAGGAACACCGTTTTTTCCAGGTGCCAGAACCCACGGTCAGGGTGGAATTTCCCACCCCGAGTTACCTCTAAAAAGAGCTATAACTTATCGACACACCTCTTTTTTTCAAGTCCGGTGAATGATTCTCTCGAAAAGCCCGGTCTCCTCGAATGCGTCTGGTGCTCCCAAGCACTTGAAGTCGCAAGTTCGAGTCGCTTGGCTCAAATCCGGGTGATCTACCACTTCACTTGGCAAAGATCTTCAGTCAATTGGTTCTTACCATGTTGGAAAATGTTAGAACACTCCAAAGCATACAGCTCAAAAAGAACTAAAGCGTGAAACATGATCAGACCTCGTCGAAAGCACATTGACATGTGGTGAAGACAGGTCCGAAGACTCATCCGACCGCCAAGTGGAAAGACACTTTGCAGGGGGGTCCAAGATCCACTAATCTCTGCTTGGTCTCTTGCTCCATGTAAAAACCAGCGCGATAAAACACTCTCATTGGTCGGAGCTGCACCCGCGCGGGCAGAGTGAACTCAATGAATGTTTCAAGGCTAAAAAAATGCCAAAAGAATGACTAACCATTGCCCGCTGGTCTGACTCCTTCAACTCCTTCAACAAGAGCCTTCTATACCCTGGCTCTTTGATACAACCCACAAAGACTTAAAGATTGAAACCGTATCCACG
Source organism: Durusdinium trenchii (assembly GCA_963970005.1). Classification (NCBI taxonomy): domain Eukaryota; class Dinophyceae; order Suessiales; family Symbiodiniaceae; genus Durusdinium; species Durusdinium trenchii. Next base: position 284,652 of record CAXAMN010006446.1, on the reverse strand, counting down.
TATTTTCGGCCCTAGTGACCCAATGTTTAAACTCATCTCCAATTCATTGATCGTAATTAAGCCATTTGTTCTTTCACATCTGGGGGGCGGGGGAGGGGTGCCAAAACTCACGTATAATCTTGCCGAGGAGCAAGGATCAGTACCTGCAGTGGTCTCGCAGGAACCGGTTGTCTGCATGCCAAGGATGGGTTCCGTTGTTCTTTACATCGCTTTGTCCCCCACTGATCGTGGATTCCTCCGAAGGTCCAGGATCCGAAGTGGCTTTGCTTCATCAAACACGACCAGGTCGTCCACTCTGAAAAAAACACATGTCAATTGTTTGCAACAAGCCGCATAGCCTGTGGTTGGGTGGAAACTGAAGATTCAGTACATTCTCTTCTGGCTTGTTTAAATCAAAACAACGTAAGTATCGCGTCGATTGTTTTGAGCGGTAGTATTGGGGCAACAGGAAGTGCCTGGAGCCTTGTATTCAACAAATTTAGCATCATTGACGAAAACACCACAGTTGTGAAGAATACGCTGCATTCCAAGTAGACTGACAAAACCTGTTACACTTTTGCTCAGAGTGCCAACGCGGGTCGATTCCCATGAGCCCTACCGGAGTCCTACCTCGATTCACGCACCTCCAACCCAATCAGGTTCCTTAGGTTCCACATCATCTACAAGGTCAACAGCATCTTGATAGTCACATCAATGAGTACAATCCGTTTTGAAAAGTTGTAGTTTTCGTGTAACTAGTAAGTAGATGTAAGATGATGTAAGTAGTGGTGAAACAACAACAAACATAGACCACCGACCAAGCTACCAAAATATGGGCCAACTCAAGGCCCCAGGTTTTTGAAGCCGATGTTCCATGCCAATCTCTGCTGGCGTCTCCCAAAAAATAATCCACCAAGGGTGCAAAGAAGGTGACGCACAAGAGCACCGAAGGGATCAAGGACTCCTTGATGTTTGGAATCAAATGGATCGCCTTCCTGTGCGATTGACCACGGTCTGTAAATCGGCCCTTAACCCGAGACATCCCAGATGGGAAGCGCCCAGAGGTCGTACCGTTTCGACTGTCACAATGGTTGAGACGATGTTGACCTTCTCAAAGCGCTGTTTTCTGGCTTTCTTTACAAAAAGGAAACTTGCGAACCTGATTGAACCTGCAATTTGAAGACGTCACATGTGTGTTTATTCACAAAACTCTGATGAACAATGCCAATGCAAACAAATATGAATTCAGCAGACTCAGAAAATGCGGAAAAGCAACTATAAATGAACAAAACATGAAAAACAAACATGTGCTCCCATCCTGGATGATATTCTTGATACCTCCCATGCTTCTCATGGTGTTCATAGTTCCCATTTCACGTTTACTTCTGGTATTTCCTGAACTCAGGAGTTGCGCTTTGTTTAAGACATTATATATATAGTGTAATTAATATACATATAAACTATTCGTCCACCCCTTGGAAGGCCGCTGAGCATTTTGTCTGATCCTGGGCCACAGCACTCCAGCACGACAGTGGTGGCGACAGTGAAATTGAGTTTGGTCAGCTCTAGCTTTGTGCACCTGCAACTGGATGTAATCAATCATCGTAAGCCAGGTGGTGCTTGGACCAAGGACAACACCAGTTCTAGGGCAACTTCCTCTCTATCCCTAACAGCATCCAACACCCCAACACACCAACCACAACTCCATCAGTTTCCCGTGAAAAAAACGGTTAACCTCTTCCCATGATTAGTATTTACTGTAGTGGGGAAATCAATCCCAAACAAAGGGAGTATAAACACATATGTATATAATATATATATATATAAAGGTTCTGTACTTTTCCTGGGTAGGCCAACATAGGCCAACAGCAAGAACCACACCGGTCCCAGCTGCTTCGCAGAGTTGTGCGTCAAAACCACCGAAGCCAGCTCGTGCAGCAGCACCGACGCCAAGGCTGCCGCGATGTAGCCACTGTAGGACCGCAAGTCCTGCGGACCAAGCTCCGAGCCTGTCAACGTGAATGGGTGTCTATAGATTGGAGGCCATCGCTACTAGGTTGGAGGCCATTACTACTAGGAACAAGAAGCCACGAAGCTTCTATAGTAGCAAATTTCTATGAGGTTGGAGTGGGGAGGAGCCACCAAATTGGATACCAACTAAGCTCCATGGCGTTGGATCTCCGTCTCGGTGGGAAGGTGCCAGTTCCGGCGGGCCCCTGTCACATCACATGGCCCCTGGATGGAACTAAACACAAACCATTCCGTTGGAACTTCTGGTAAGTACCTGTCCTGAGAGGCTCGTGTACCATTTTCCGACTTTGGGTCCTAGAGTCCTAGGGGTACTATACCAATTGTCTGATGCGGAAAACAGACCTTATCACTCAATGAGATTGTCAATCCCTCATCTCAAAATAATCCATGTGTGCAACTGTCACAAGATTCCAGACTTTTTAGGATGACAACTCTCACGTGTGGCGCAAAAAAACACCGAACAGTGCCAAGTGCCACGTCTGCTTGCTGCATTGTTGTTTAGAACAAGTTGGCTACATCTAAACATGTCGTATCATTTCATAACACATTGTTCTCAGAAGTTCAAGTTATGAGATATATTGATGGTGCCCAACCCAACCAGCCCTTCATCCCGAAGGCGTCACGTCCTGGATTTGCTCATGGTTTTGCCGGCACAGCGTATCCTCATTACCTCGCGGCATGACGCGACCGCGACGACCGCGACCGGTGGGCGTATTCCCTTAGGAACCCTCTTTTCACCCGGCTGGACCCATTTCCTTAGGGATCCGTTTTCGTACCGAACCTCAGCTACGGTGAGGACGGAGATACTGCTCAGCTGCCAGGGTCGGGTCCATCGCCTATGTCACGTGCCGTCGGGTCGGGTCCAGTCGTATCGAACCGGTTCGGTACGACAAAAAATCCCGTGTTCCAAAGGCATCCGTGCTTGGTGCAGTCTCATTGACCCAATTTGAATGGGAAAACCCAATCTTGATGGGACTGGAATAGTGACATACATGGATGGGTCATGTTCCTGTGATGAATGACATGGGTAAATGACATGGGTATGTCACCCTGTGTGTCTAAAAATGCAGATTCCTTCCGTTGCCGCATGCATCTCTTGATGTCACGATTTGACTATAGTCACTATAGTCTTTATGGTCCCATTGAAAGAAGCAAAAAACAATTACCGCAAGCTCGAAACAAAAAGGCAGCAAGAAGCTTTTGGAAATATTAAAGCCCTGCAAAGCGGAAACATCGCAGCAAAAGGTTGCAGCAAAATACCAGGGTTATCCAGGAATGATCAGCCCTCAGCCCTGTTACCTTTATTTCAGCTTTGTTTCTTGTCAAAGAGTCGCCATGGACGTGTTACTGGCTGGTTGGTGGTTTCAACTCACTTGAACAATATTACAGTAGTCAATCGGTTGAATCATCCCAAGTATACTCCCAAAATCTCCCAAAAACTAACATGGACCCTGACAATTGACAATGGGCCCTGAAGATTGTTTTCCTCTACCAACGGTTTTGCGGTTCCATGTAAATTAATCTGCAGGGGAGTAAAGGTTGATGGCAAGGATCGTTTGACTGGCTTGGTGCCTGGACTTGGAGAGAGATGAGAATTCAACAGGATATCTGACGCTGGCTGTGTACTCATGCAATACCTCTTTCAGGAAAATTTGGCAAGTCATGATGTCATATAGCACTGACTCGCCATGTTTCCCATTTCACACATTGCTGCAGCTTGCTCCACAGAATCTCAAAAACCAGGTGCAGCTCGAAAGAAAGACGGCTTTGAGCATTGGCTTTGGACACCTTATCTTTGGGGGGGTCTCCCAGCATGCCCGGACAATTGCTGCGTGATTCACAAGGCATTGGCTGCGCAATGGCATAGCAAATGCTCACCTTGGGCAAAGGGCAGTTTTTGGGTGGTGCGGATGATGAGTTTACATGGGCAGTGAAAAATGTGCCGAGAATGTGGTTGAGAAATGTCATCGAGTAGATAGAATTATAAACAGCGGTCATATAATATGCACGTCCAAAGTAGTTGAATCGCCCCTCTTGTGCAGCCGTTCATGTATGAACACAAAAACAAAACAACTTCATATCCAAGTGGCTGTGAGGAGAGTAATCAGAACCCAGGTCAACTTCATTTCCAAGAGCTTCACCAGGATCCCCATGAGCACATCATGCCTTCTGGCCCGAAACTCCTGGCCTCACCAGCGGGGATCGTGGCCAGAGATGAGGGAGCTAATCAGTTGACGTTCAATTGCCATGATCGCCACATCAATGAAAGTCTGTCAACATCAACTGGTTGATATTAGTTGATTCCGGTGTTGATTCTGGTTGCCGCCGCATCTTCCGACGACGCGCTTTAAACAAAATGAATCATCAAGTTGGCCCGGGGTGACTTTTGAGTCGCCGGTCACGGATGACACGCGAATGATTTGGATCTTCGTCCACTCAGCTCCAGCTTCAACGCTACGCACAGAGTCAGCTCTTCAGCTTGCTGAGGGCGTTTCAACCCACCCGCTGAGTCACTCAGCTGCGCCCGCCCGGTCACTCCTAACCGTTTGGTCCCCAAAACCGGTAAGCATAGCATGTTTCTGGCGGCCGAAAGCGGCCAAATAGCTAGGCCAGGCCTCCACATGGTCCAACAAAAGCGTTTCCCATGTCCGACTCACGTCGGATTTTGCATCCCCAAGTCCCTTCACAAAGCAGTGAAAATAGCCACACAACTCCGTTTTACTCCACACACAAACAAGAAGAAAACACATGTCCATCCAACTTCTGCACCCCTTTGTTCGGCCCCTCAAAGTAAAAACACACACACCGCACGACACCGCATACATCGCTTTCCTCCGTAACTCCTCCCTGGGTGCTCACCGATCACAACCGGCCTGGCGCGCTGGGTCGTGTCTCGGGGACCTGCTGCGGACTCCGTGCCGTCTGCCTGACACCATCGCCCAAGTCCAGCGTCACATCCGGTGAGAGACTCGTCATGAGGCGCCGCTGTTCGCTACGGAAACGCCCGGAGCGATGCGGCTGCGCGGCGTGAGGGGGGTGGGGTGGGGCGGATGGCGGATGGCGGATGGTATAGCAGGACGTCAATACCTAAGAAAGCAATAGCAATGCAATAGCAATAACCTAAAAATCGAACAGTGAGCGAGGATCAAAGCTTATAATTAATTATATATACCTTTCAGAGGATGCATCTCCACCTTAAGCTGCCTCCTGACCCGGTTGGACTGCCAACTGGAGCCCTCCCATGGGCTTGGAATGGCTTCTTTCTGACCACCCCTCCCATGCCCAGTCTATACACTTCATGCCAGGCCCGAGCCTCCGGAAAGATGAGGGCATGTATGAGTTTGTAGATGGTGCCGAACTTAAGGTGTACAGAAATCACTGAAATCTCATTGAGAAACCATCCACGCTTAGTGAGCTTGGCCAGCCAGAAGCGACAGGAGGTTTGCTTTTGTATGGGCTGCACAAGGGGTGCTCTTGGGTATTCTTGCAGCTGCAGCTTGAAGAAACCTCTCAAACCAACATCAGAAGCTTCCAGGAGACTCTGTGCTTTGAGGGTAGGTGTTTTAGGAATGTAACAATAAATACATAAATCGCGTGCAAGTGAGAGAAACATAGAGAAACAATATCCAGCTCTAAGCCGATGAAAACTGCTCCTGACCAACCCTTGTTGGAGCCAAATCTGGAGGTCAATGACCAAACATCGCGTCTTGGAATGAACACACACATTTAGATGTGTGCGAGTGCACATCAGGCACCACCGTGGAAGGTTGTAATCCCATGTAATCCCCACTAAACTAACCATCCATACGGGGTTTTGGTCGTAGCTCAACTCGTCCATCATCAGCTTCACCCTCTCCATCTGGGCCCAGCCGCTCTGCCACGGCGCTGCCACTTTTGCCCAAGATCTGCACATGAGCCCGGCTTCGTGTTTAGCAGAACACAAATCAAGTCAGCCCCAGTACAACACATGCATGACCAGGAAATTGTTGGCGAACTTTGCTATTGTTAGATGCGAAAATACCCAAAGAACACCTGGTGATTCATTACTGCTAACATAGCATGTACATCCATCCATCCTCTTCAATCGGACATCTGATCTTCATTTTCGCACAACGACTTCATCTTCATCACCCGAACGACGACCGGAACGTCACTCCACCGACCGTCTCCGACGAACGTCGAAAAACCGACCGGAAAAACGTCGACTCTGCTCTTCCTCACTTCGAAGGATCTTCATCATTGGAAGACCCGGATCCTCTTCATGGCATTCCAATCAAACGACATCCACTTCAGTCGAGCTGGCCGCCACAACGGTGGCTTTGGCCTCTAGTACCGATTCCCGAACCTGAAAAATGAAATCCACATGAAATCACATGAGAAACAAACACCTCCTGTTCAATTCCAACACCCTGCGAAAGTTTGGTTTAAGCCTTCTTCCCCAGAACAAATGAGGTATATACCCTAGGGCTCCTGGCCCACCTCCGTTTCGGTTCGGTGGTATTCGGGTGGGATTTTGGAGGGGTCGAATACCACCGAACCTGAGGAGATGGGACAGGAGCCCAAACGGGATATGTATGCCAAAACGCTGGTGCCACAGATACCGATCCAGTGGACTGGAGCAACCGTTCCAACACCTGTTCCTCGAGACAGGCGAGATGGACACGTCTTCCAACACGCGTTCTTTCTCTTCACCGCTGCAGCGGCCGAAGTATCGGCACAGAAGTCTCTTGCTTGAACACAGAGTTCGATGTCTCGTCAAAACCTGTTGTTTTGGGCGATCTTTTTCCTCCGGCTCTCCTGGGCAGCAGTTCTTTCACCTCCGTGTATATTGTTCTTGACAATGCTTCGTTGGTTCGCGATCCCTTCAGATCCCTTGCCTCTCCTCCGCGGGTAACACCCGAAATCTCCACCGCCGGATCCGACACCCGCGCCGCACCTCGACGAGTTCGGCCCGCGGAGACAGGGACTCCTCTGGCCTCGGATGGAGGGCGGAGCGGCGGAGCGGGAAGTGACCGGTACGGATGGGAGACACCAAACACCAATTTTGTTTGAATCCAATCCGAGATTGGAAAAATAGATGTCAAGGCATTGAATTGGCATATTTCAAAATGGTTCAAACATATATTATGTCGGTCCATAATCATGAATTGAACGGAATTGAGGTGAAACCGATGGTAACACCGGTACAAGCAATACGATCCAATGACTATTATCATGGATCACATTAGATTATAATGTATCATTGCCTATCGAAGCTATCGTGTCCGTTTGAGGGTCGTCTTTTTCCAAAAAACAACAACAACAAGAACAACCAACGACCAACAAAAGCCTCCAATGCTTCGTCGTGATCCTCTGATCCCTCTATGCCGGTGGTCTAAGAGTTCCGCGTTCCGTTGTGGAATCGAAAGAACATCACCGCCAGGGTCCGCTGTTTCAAGAGGAAAGAACATCACCGTTTCGGATGAAAGACCAACTTCCGTAGAACAATCAGAAGGGGTGCTCTAAAACATCACCATGTCATATACAATATATATGAGCACAGCCTGTAACAAGCATGGATTGCAGTTTATCTTCTCAAATATAAAGCCTGGTCAGGTGTGTGCAATTCTCAATGAAACGATCTCTTTGATCACTCAATCTGTTTTTGAGGATAACCTTGCATTGAAGCAAAACCACTGGGGTCATCTTGGCCAAAGTCGCAAGCAAAACAAGCCCGACGGCCGACAGGGCTGAACGGAGGATGTCTGCGCCATGTGGCCAGTCTTTCAACTTCACCACCTCAGTCGCGAGGAATTGCTGACCCCTCCGGAGCGCATGCCGACAGGGCAGCATGGCGCAGCAACCGCCAACCCGAAGCAGCCCAGCCTTCGACCAGTCGAAGGCCTAAACCAACCGTGTTCGGGACCGGCCCGTACGGCGGTCCGATGTCGTTAGGAGTCGACCATGACCGGTGTTGGTTGGAGATGCGACGCAAGTGACTTGGCGTGTAGAAACACCAAGTGATTGGCAGAAACACATCTCATCTCACACCCTGGGTGTAGCTTTTGGGACTCGAACTCTGTTTCGCAGTGTGCAGAAAGAAAGAGATCCCGGATCGCATCGATCACTCTCCTCCAAACAACCACTTCAACTTTAAAGCATGCCCCAGCTCCCAAATATTGCAAACTACCACCACCTGGTACTCCATGAAATACTCACCGTGGCATCTATGACTTCAAGGAACTTCCTATAGCAAACCTTCCAAAGTGGTCGTTTATGGAGGAATATATCGGCATTCTCAATTCTCACCAACTTCTGGCGTCTAAAGGCTACCCATGGTCACACAAAGCAGCCAGGGCACACAAAGCAGCCCTTTCGGCGCCTCCTGACACGTTTACAAGCCCAGTCCGCCAGAGTGCTCGGGACTTCCCTTGACATCCTCTCAATGGATTGAACATCGGAGGTAATATGCGGGAACATCCTCAAAGCAACATATATGAGACCATCTATTAAGCCGTCCATCTAGGAAGCCATTTCAGAATCTTGTCAGCCGCATCATCTATGACGTATGTCCCAACATGTCTGTTGATTGGAACATGTGTAGTAACTAGGTCATACATGTCATATAGCATTATGTCACATCATGTCCGACATATTGTGTTGGGTCTATTGGCCCAGTGGATGATGGGGCCTGGTCGGCCGACCTCTCCCAAAAGTGATGTACGTTCTTGTTTAACGCAGTCCTGCTCTACAGGTCAGAACGGACAGACCCGACCCATCCTGCGCACGGTCGCCGTGCGCACGCGCAGGTCGGCGTCCTTCAACGCTTCCGAGACCGCGGAACGGGAGAGGCCTAGGTGTGGAGAGAGAAGACACCGGGGGTGTCTAAACATCAAACTGACTGTCTGACGGCCACAGGTCTTGAAAAGGACCTTAAGTCAACTGCATATACCTAGAAGATCCTTTGGGCAGAAATTCTTGCCTTTTTCGGGAAGAGCGGCTCTTCCCGTCCTGGGGCGGAAATCAGCTGTTTGCCGCGGAAATGTTTTTGTTGCCGCGAATATTCCCTTTAAGGAATCCAGTGAGACAAAGACTACATATTATCTGGAGGAGTTGAATATTTTTGTGGTTTATGTTACATTGGGCATTTCTGCCTGGAACGGTCACCGCAATGAGAAAAACAACTTGCAGCGCTTAAGTTTCCACCTCCACCTGCAAATCTGGCTACCATCATATCATATATGTGTCTGTGTTTTTGAGGAAAAAGGCAGAAATACCCGGGAAAGAGGCGGAAATACCCGGGAAAACGGCGGAAATACCCGGGAAACTGGTGGAAATTTCCTGGTAGAAGGCGGGATTCAAGAACAGTGCCTTTGATTGATGCCTTTGAAGGGCTTGAACATATGTCGCAGCCTCTTTGTGTCATGAATTTAGAAGTGTCAAAATCGTAGGGTGTCAGATCTTGAGATGTGAAGCTGTCCTTGCAGAACGATATGTGGTCTGCAATCATCGAAGAGACAGCCTGGTTGGTCTTAGGCAGTGGTAATGGTTTCTGAGTTGCTATGTTGGATTTTGCTTGAGGCAAAATTCCTTGCTGCCCGCAGAAATTCCTACCTGGCACGGATTTCCCCTAAATCCGCGAATCCTCCCGGGCAAATCGGACTGAGGCAGAAATGTCTGCCCCAGGTGCTTCTAGGTTGGTCAATTAAACACCAGACTTATTGAACAACAACAAAGGCTCTAAGCTGCTTAAGGAAGGAAAAGCGTAGAATCCCAAAACTGCAACTTTGCCGTTGTGGTATACAGGGGGATAGAAAAAGGGCAACATCCAAGTCAAAATAGCGAATGTATGATCAATCTGACTGCGTGACCATGGTTGACATCAACATGTCAACATGCACAAACTTGTGCAGCAACCATGATTAGGGGGGCTTCTCATACTGACCCACTCCCATTTAAGGTATCTATATCTTGATCTCCACTTGTCACTTAGTAGCGGTCCTTTCTTTCCCAGAACTTCCCGTGACTCATTTTACCCCACCTGGTAGTCATGATCCACCACTTGTAAGGGGATGAGTCATGAGTAACTATTATAAGACTTACAGACTGGTAGGGGACTATTATTACAGCTAAGTGGGATACCCACCTGGTAGACTTACAGACTGTAAGGGGACTTCCCGGGTTTCCTGGGCAAACTGAAGATGTCAACCATTCCTCGCCAGACAAGATGCTCTTCAGCCGTGCCATCCGCGCAGCTTCGGCCGCAGCCTCGTGACTCATGTGGAGTGTGTTGACAGCCATGTTCGATGGACGAGTTGCTTTGGACAGCCAAAGAGAGCTGATGGAAACAAATCAGTCTAGGCTATTGATACGGCATTATACCCAATCGGGCTCCTGGCCTACCTCCGAGGATATGATTGGAGCCCTAGGCTTTTATATAAAGGATTATAAAGGCTATTATGTCCATGTGTTTGGTAGTCGTAACACCTTACAGTTTCATTGTATGGTGTGACTGGCCGTATCAGGCCGTATCACCATGCAGCAACCCTGACAAATACTGCCTCCGATCAACAAAAGGCTTGTCGGCTTGTCCGCTGGGAAACCCAAGCCCCCTTGCTTGGCCGATCCTGGCCGATCCTCCACTGGACAGTAGATCAGGACATATTTTTGGCCTAGCAAGGCCTCGAATCTGCGGTGTAGTTTTTCAATGAGGAGTGGTTTAGAATCGTACGGTCAAGTCGACCATTTTTGTAAGCACGACTAAGCACCTAAGTAGCGCGCTACTGTTACACCTGAAACGCCTAAAAATGGTTATATGTTCTTTGGGTGCTCTCTTGAAGATATGAACATGTTTCTTTGGCAGGTCTCCCTAATTTGAGCTACACGCCCACTTCGCAAAAAAATACTTTGAGGCGTGCACTGCGCTGTGTGCACTGCGCGCCGATCCGCGCGTGCCCATCCAATTGCATCCCGGCGACGGCACGTCGCTCCTCTGTCTTCATCCGCTTCTGCGGCCTGGAACACGGGAGTTTGGTGGGTTCCGAAAAAGGGATCGACGTATATGGGACTTGTGCATCCCTGCTTTCTGGGTCGCTGTTTGACACAGCGGACTCTTTGAGAGTTGAGTTCCCCTTCTCTCTATCCATCCTATACCTCTCCCAAATAAATAGTCTGTCATTCTTTCAACGGACGAGCTGGCCCTTTCCGAACTCGACCGAGTCATCGGACGTGGCTCACAAGTCACAAGCGCCAAGCGGCAAATCCGCACCCTCCAACCATGAGGACCGGCTTTTCCAAGGTCAAGTCCATGTCCAAACTCCAGAAACTATTGTTTGAACTATGGTCTTCAGGTGACCAGTTCAAAGGAACTTCCATTTCTCCAGGATCATATTAAGACTCATTTGACCCATACTCAATAACAGTATTTTGCATCGTATTTTGCATACTGATGGACCTTTGCTCGACTCTTCACCCACCGATCTATCCTCCATCCGTCTCCGCCTCGGCGCGACCTCCGCCACTCGGCCAGCCGGGTGGAGCAACCAAAAGGCTGGCAAGCGGCGATCTTTGGGCTGAACCTGGCGAGCATGGTAGACCCACGGTTCCCAACCAGCCGATGCCGTCGTGCAGGCGATGCTCGCCGATGGCCACTGGCGGCCCAAGTCGTGCTTGACGTGTGACTTCCCGTCAAAGGTTTGGCTCCTTTCATCACCACTAACTAAGTCCAAAAGAACAACGCAAAATCGAACCCCTGGGACCGGTGGTTTCAGCGCGTTCGACCGGTCGAAGCAGTTCGACCGGTCACTCGCCTGCTCCGCAACTGGAGATGGGCGATGACCAGAGACGACCCGACTTCCCAAGAGATGGAACGGCCACGGGGATGGGGATGATTCGTCTCTTGTATGACTGTTGATTTCACAAAAGCAATATAATGAATGGTTTTAGATCTACATATGGGACGCTTTACTACATGAAGCTTGATAAGTCTTAGATATAAGTTTCTTGAAGCTCACGTCGTTGGACCAGTCTAGGCCTCATGGCCTCGCCCCCCGGCAGCTTTTTCGTCGTTCCGTCCCGTTCCGCGGTAGCAGCCGCGGAAGGCGCCTTCAGAGGTGTGGAGCCTCGCGACGAGGTGGGCGACTGGACAACCCAAGGGATCATCGCGACAAGCCAAGGCTAAGAACCACCAGGTCTTATCACCAGGTTCTTCACCAGGTCTTATCCTACTCACCTGGCGCCACCAGGCAACTAGTCACACCATTGACCCTGCAGAGGACCGCATGGACCCTCAAACCCATTGCCTTGGTCTTCGGAACATGCTCGAATCCACCACGGGTGTTCCTTCTCAGGGTCATGGGATCGTCTCCTCTGCGGTCAGCGGGTGGCTCTCTGAGCGGTGGAATATCCAGTCCGTCTTCGACACCATCACCATCCGCCCTGAACCGCCGGTCAAGGGTGGATCCACGAACATGCACCCCCAGGACCTCTGATGGATTTCCTCAGATCTGGTAGAAACTGCAGGGAGACAAGGCTAAAAACAAAGATGTCTTTGGATCCACACACACAGATGCATGTCACACATCCCAAATGAATGGACATGGACATGTCACACATCCACTGGCCTAGTTTGGAACCCAAGGCCTCATGTTCATGTCAATGATATCTCATTCCAGCTGTTGGTCTTTGGGACCGACACACCAGTGCACTACCGTTCGGCGAACAACAAACCATCGACCACTAAACCGTTGATTTGGGTCGTAACGCTTTGGTGGTCGATGCCGACTGGATGGTTTGTTTTGTCGCGAGGGAACCATCGAACGGTCCATTCTACAGTGTCTGCATAAGTATATGCAGGGAACAAACTTCCACCTGTTCCATCCTCCGTTGAAACTTGTATCTTATCACCAATCCACCCCACAGCATCATTTTGTTCATAATGTCTATATAGTACATATGTAACATGCATATGTGTACAATCGATAATAATTGTCGATCATTTAATAATTTACTTAATGTGTTATTCCCTCTGATTCTCATTAATGTCAACAAAATTTAGTCCACTAAATGTCCATTGAGTGTTCTTCTTTCCACCTTCCATTATTTGACAAAAGACACGCGCAGTTATAGGACATTCTGAAACCAGCGGCCCCGCTCCCCTCGGCGCGGTTCCCCTCCGTCCGGGCCGCGCTCGCGCCGACGCCGCGCCTTCCGCGCTGTCGCTCTTCAACACTGCCACGATCTCGCCGAGATTACTGGGCCTGGCGCCGGACTCGTGCAGTTTGTAGCTAGGAGATTGTGGAGATGAAAGTGGAACACCTTAAGAAATGAGACGTCATGTTGGGACTAATCCGAGTCAGTAGAAGAAAAATAGCTGGGCTTCTAGGTCGGAATTAGTCATTGGAGCCTGTTATGGTCTTAGTGGAAACTCATTATCAATGGATTCACTGGGATGACCTCGTGGCAGGATTGCTCTCACCACCGGTCTGACCACAAGTCTCACACGAGCTCCGTGTGGTCCCTCGCGTTGCGCAGCTCGCACGCAGCTCTGCCGAACTCCTGCAGACATGCGTTTCTTTGGACACGACCACTGTCTGCCGACGTCCAGGCGGCTCTCGCAAGTCCTTCGACCACGCACAGATCTGCTGCATGTGGTCCAGAAAGTGGGCTTCGGCGGTGGCATTTGGATCATGTTGGATCAGTCCCAAACACGACCTGTCTGGGACCGGCAGATTTACATACATGGACCCCAGGTCAACCACCCTTTAATGTATAGGCCGTCCCAAACAGGTCGTGTGGGAGTAGCTTGCCCACCATGCCTGCTTTCTGTTTGGTGTTTGGCCAAAGACCCAATGGGTTGCAGAGTCCTCCTCCAGAGTTGCAGAGTTGCTGTCGCTCGAAAATGCCTTTGTCGTTCCAATGCATTTTTAAAGATGACAAACATAACATTACAAAAAATGTTTGTCTGCACTCTTCCTTGCTCCTACTGAAGCTGAGATAACCTCTGCATGCCTCTGTTGGGAAATGTGGTGAAGGAAAGGCAGCTGCTTTCATTACATCACTGATAAACAATTTGATACCACCCAGGCATGTTTGTACCTTGCTAAAGGTACGGCCTCATACATGGACAACGGAAAACAATATTAGATGCGTTCATCCTGGTTTGCTGAATACCTAAACCATCCTAAACCATAATCGTCATGTTTGAATGATCCTCATGGAGGAAATCATTGGACGCACAAGCACAGCGCGTGGACCGCACGCCGGTTCTGACTTCAACAAGTGATGGAATGATAGGATGTAAGTTGATTCATTTGGGGCCGCTATATGTTCACCCAAAAATGTTTGGGGTTTTCGTCTTGAAAGGGAAACAACACGTACAGTTCTACCATCTACCCTCACAATCCTAAGCATATCTAAGCATCATGTTGGGAAAAATTTGCATTTGTTGCAGCCAATCTCCTCCCACCAAAACCAATTGAAAATTGAACTATATAACTATAATTAGACCCTTTGCAAATCTCCAAGTTTTTCGCGACGATTTGTTTTTTGGTTCTGCTTAGAATTATTTAATCCAATTTTGTTATTATGGTATTCACGCCATCGCACTTGCCTTCACACAGCTAGTAACTTGAGCAGGCCTTCACTTTGCCATCTCTGCTATTCAAAACCATTATGTTCCCTTAGACTGGTTGGATATTTGATCTTATCCCATCCATCAGTAAACACAAAGTCCACTTACCAACCCTGTTACACACCACTACCATGTAGAAATACATATGTTTCGACGAGTTTACATTGGGGAGTCGACAAAAATATCAAGAACCACACCACTCTTGCGCAACATCACATGACTTCAATGGAGCTGGAAAGAAACGCATTCCAATAGCAGCCTAGCACGCCACAAATGTGTTGTAACTCACGTAGCACTCACATGATAGTTCGGAACAAAAACCTTCGTCTTCCCATTGCCACTGGCGAAGCGGTTTCTTTGGACGGCAATTGTTCCAAGCCGCCGGTGGACGACCCAAACCTCCACGATCTCTCGGGCCCCCGGACGCGCGGTTCACAACCGCCACCACCCGACAGCGGGCACCTAGGGCAGTCGGTGCAGGGAGGCAGTGTGGGGTGAAATGAAGGCGAACAATGATTACAAATCGCACTCCAAATCCGCCGACCCCGGCTTAGCCCAAGCTCAGCGGGGCGGCACCTCGGACACCGCAGAGTGAGTGGAACCTACCTTTGGCCAGGCACTCTGCAAAGCAATGCAAGACCTTCCACACCTCTGGCCGTGGCCTGGCCAAGCTTTTTTTACTGGGCTTCGAAGCTGCCATCTGGGACCCTCTCGAGCTACACACGAGAAACAACATAAACTCGGCCGTGACATGGCCAACCTCTCCTTACTGGTTTTCGAAGATCAGCAGGGAAGTTTCTTCATGTGTCCAGTTTGTTTTTTTGCAGGCACTCTACAGGCATGTGCCACTCCATGAACATGATGCGAGATTTGCCTGCCCCACTGGTCAGTCGTGCATGCAGACACTGCTGCTTGTGCAGGCAGTTCCTTGTTGTGGTCCAGCTTGGATGTGTGCAGAGGTCCGCCCACGCCTCCTGCTTGTGGTCCTCCTTGTCCAGGCACTGCCCCACCTTGTTCCATCCAACATGGTGCAACCACTGGTCGAGCCTTTCATGGCAGACACTTGCCAAGCCCCACACACCTGAGCACACCCCTGGAGCACCCCGGACTCTGTCAGTCAGCAGCCTGAACAACCAGGCACACAGCACACTCAGCAGCCGCCAGCCACGTTTGCACGCAGAACAAGGTGGGCTAAGGCTGTGCTCTGGCTGTGGCCTTGCCAACCATTACTGGGTTTCGAAGCTGCACCCTTTCCGGCCACATTTGCGCGCAGAACAGCATCGGCTGTCACCAAGCACGCCTTCCACGCCTCTGGCCGCGGCCTTTTTATAGATTTCTTCTCAT
Organism: Durusdinium trenchii; assembly: GCA_963970005.1. Lineage (NCBI taxonomy): Eukaryota > Dinophyceae > Suessiales > Symbiodiniaceae > Durusdinium > Durusdinium trenchii. The sequence goes on along the minus strand of CAXAMN010006446.1, from coordinate 268,688 downwards.
CCCCTCTGAGCAGGGTACCATGATCATGGAAGGAACAGCATGCATACCAGCCTGAAGAAGCGTGTGAACATTGAACAAGTCTCTGCTTGCCGCCCTGTCGTGAACGAAATCCACATGGCTCCATTGGGGGTCGGCAGCACTCGGGCTGTCAGCCCGACTTGGAATGAACTGCATCAAACAGTGGCGGGCTCCGATTTTGCTTGGACCACATCAGATCCAGATGTCTTGGACCAATCCATGTTTATCCACCATTGACCAATTGTATGTGTTATTTATTCTGGTGTACCAGTGCTATTCATTCTTTGTCGGAATAAGGATCGGCAAGGCAACAAACCATTCCTTCACCACCATCACTCCGTGACAGCAAACTCAAACTTTCCAAATCTACCGGCAATCAGCAAGATGGTCTTGGAAGGTCGGGAAGAAAATGACTCGGTCATTCAGATCCTCCATCCTAATGTCAATGGAGTCAGGAGTTGTATCCTAAGAGGGTGCAGTCGAATTAATCTATATGATATGAACCTCTATGATCCTCGATGAGATATCTATTACACACCATCACTGGGATTTACTGCTTGCCTCTCCTCATTTTCCGGTTGCCGCACTTTCCCCGCCCCTTTCCTAAGCTGATTGTTTCTCGGCCGCCGCGCGCGACAGATCCTGCTCACCGCCTGGTCAGATCTAGGAACCTGACCTGTACGTGTAATGAGGAAGAGGAATCTGTCTGACTTGGTGTTTGAGATTGTTTGCGCACAATTGTCCATAGACAATCCACATCATCGTCCATCAATGCATCTCAGTTCGCAGAAAACACATTATGATCGAAATTATCGCCATCAAGGTGGACATCACTACGGCTATCCACCTAGAGTCCTGATACGACACTCACCAACCATGATAAGTCTTGTGACAGTTTCAAACACAATTTGCAGAGTGACACGAACAAGACCACCTGGTTGCATCGACCACTTGCAGTTGCAACACTCATGAATAGAATGGTTGTAACCTTCGCCTCCCCCTCCCTCCCTCCCTCCCTTCCTCCCGATTCCCATGACTTAGGTAGACCCAATGTGACATGCTCGAAACTATATAGTGATGATTAGTATGTTATAACTCTGATGTCCTTATTTGATGGGAATTACAATAACTTGTATGCAGTACAATATAGTGATGTATTGATGTATATTATGTGTGTAAATCAAACATATATATGTTATATATATATATAATCTGATGTTATCTGGCCAACAACTCTTACATCGCCTACGGCTACTTGTTTAAAGGCACAATGCCAGCTTTCCAGGTGCAGGTGAATCCAAATGCACCTTACTGCGCAGAGAACACCAAGGTCACATTCAACGAACATGTCACTCACCCACCCCGATCCCAAACCTGACAGGGATCAAATGGAATCAACCCTGGACGGCTGGCCTCCACTGGGCTCTGGCACGCTCGTGGGCTCTGGCTCCGGTGGGGGTTGAGAGGACCGGAGCCTGGCATCGATTTCGATCGACGTGCGGTTTGTGAGGATGATCCTGAAACAGGCGGCTAGTCCATATGAATATACGGAGACTCGTCGGTTGATATGGGGATACATTCATGGTGTGACATCACCCTTCCCAGACTTCACAAGACTCTTGGATCCATGGATTGAAGATTGAAGATGTCACAGGACTCTTGGCCAGAAATCACTGAGTTTTGCAAGGCCTTGCAAAGTTTGCGCGAGGAAGGTCCTCCAAGCACTAGCTGCAAACAGTATTGAGTTGATTTTCTTCAATCCAGCACTGGATTGAAGATTGAAGATTGTGGAAACACTTCTTCAATCCTGCCTTACAAGGCCTTACAAGGTATTGGTTTGTGTGCCTGTGTCTTCAATTGTTCTAGTGTATTAATGTGTATGTTTTAGACATGTCTATTATATATGGAACCCCCCCCGCACACATCTGCCCACACATCTTTTACCAACCCATTTCATAAACAAAATGAATAAAACATGTCTTTACCCTGATCTTGGTACGAAAGAAATGGTGGTATTTGGGGGGGTACCATATATATATATACACTATAGTTTTAACCATATATTTTAGTCTTTTACACAATTACACACAAATTATTCATACGCGGTGATATGCCAGTTTCTTGGGACAGTCCATTGATGTAAACTGTCCTTTCAGCAACTGAGACAAAACAAGGGTCTTTCAGGATGTCGAACTCATGATTCTATAAAATCCTGGCCCTAGTTATTATTGTCAGGCCAATAATTAGCAGGGACCATGCATGCAAAGTATATCTAAGCACCGTGCATGAGGCCAGGTTCTGGGACGGCTGCAGGGGAATAGACCAAGTCATAGGTTTGATAATATCGTTCGATACGTGCGTTTCGGGCACACGGAGATAAAAGCAATGATGAAAGGTCGGACAAATCCATGAAAAGCAGCACCAACCTGAACACCTATCGAGTTCCGTCCCTAGCTTCCAAGTGTATGTACATATGCGTACATTCGGTACCCTTCAGGAGGACTCACTCATCAGACTGGTCAGTAGGGAATGAGTGAGGGAATGTTCAAGCCCAATAGAGATTCCTTTCGATCCAGCCACCCTCATTCATTGCATTCGTCGCACCAGTCACTCATTTGGAACTCATTCACTCCGGGACGAAGCAGGAACAAGAAGCTACTAGTAGCAGTAGCATCTAGTAGCTAGAAGCTACTAGTCGCTCAGTAGCCATTAGTATTAGCTACTAGAAGCTACTAGATGGAGGCCACCGCTCATTGGTTGGAGGCCATTACTGCTAACGACATCGCCGACTCCTTCACGTAGCGCCGGACGCTGCGAAGGCGAACCAGGCGAACAGGCCGCATCCACAGAGCCTGGCGATCCATTCCGGTGGCTCTCCTTCCTGGCGAGTTCGTCACGACCCGGAACGACCCAGAACGACATGGAGACGTTGGCAGCACGTGCTGCGCAGCACGTGAGTGCTGCAGGAGTGAGTGCTGCAGGGTCTGTGGCAAGGGGGTCTGTGGCAGAGTTCTTGATGTAACTCTGATGTAAGTAGCACGAGCATCATATGCGCTACATGAGTCCCACTGGCAATCCGGTTGCTATATTGAGCATTCAAGGGACAACAAACCAACTGAACGACTGCCATCTCAAATACTCGTTCAAAACGATGGGAAAGCGAGTCGGGATGCGACCGACACTGCAGCGAAGAGAGACGAATGGCCGCCCCAAAAGACCGCTCAACCGCACAAAGTAGTGCTGAGCATGTTTTCCTGTCTGGCGCATGAAACACGAGTCTTTTTCGGCAGCGTTTTTTGGAGTGATTTGCCAGTCAACCATCAATTTCTTGGTTTGTCTCCAACTTTACCTGTATATATGTTCAAGTATTCCGTTGTAGACCTACCGAGATTATGTTCACCACTTTTGAAAAAGAAAAGCATGCCACCCCAGTTTGGCTTGAAGACGACCCCAAATGGTGATCATTTGTGAGGATTTTCGGAACCGGAACAAGTACCAACCATATATAGCTGGTACAAACAGAACAACATCTGATGCTACAGCAAGTCGGTCACACCCTGTGGCAGAAGCAGTGTATAGCAACAAACTTGTCACCGGCAAACATGGCAGCTCCAATTCCAAGTTATATAGTAAAACAAAACAATACCCTCCCTGAAACAATCATGGAAGTGGAATACAGTCTCTCCATAGAGGAAAGCAGTCTTCCAAGGGGCCATGTTGTTCGTTCCAGGTTTGTTGGATGGAGGGTATTATAGAAAACCACCACCCAACAAAGCGTCTTGGAAGTGACCCACTTGCTTGACTTGGAGGTCTTCAGGAAGAACCCCAGCTTGTTCTTTCCAGTGGCTCCTCCTTCGGCTACGTCCGTGCGAAGCGTCAAACTTCTCCCCGAACACACTCTCATGACGCCAAAAGGGTGTTCAAACCAACCGGCCATCGATCTATGCTGGCGAAGCACCGGAATCAGTTGGTTTTGGAGGACCCTACAGGTCCAGTCTGACCAAGTAAAACCTTCATTGAGTAGCCAAGAGAGGTGTTTTGTGACCTGAACTAGGACCCCGTATACCTGGGGTACATATCAAATAGATTCAAATAGTCGAACAGTCGGGGTCTGGGTCCTTTTAACCTCTGGAGTGTCTTTGTATGATCCATTGCAATAAAAAACCCTCCAACAAGGACCCTATAGACACTGAAGCCCTGTATAGCACATTGAAGCCCTACAATAAAGGGGCACTCCTCTGTTGGAGTGTCCATTCCCGACCTCTAGGTCTGGAACGTGCTTGCGCTCCAACGCATCACTTGTACTCGGTGGCCGTTTTTTTGCGCGCGGTGGCGCAAAGCGCACACGAGTTCGCGAACTCGAGTGCGAATATGGAACAAAATGGGGAGCAGCCTATCCACACCCGTCCATACTCTCAAATCACCTTACAAATATCCCTCACTTGGATCTTGATATCCCCTCACTTGCATCCATACCCTCATCAGCTATGGCTTTTGGAGTGCACCATCTTGCATCCACGTTCAACTTAAGCTTGGATTTGCTATGATTTGCTTATGGAACCTTTATAACCCCAGAAAAATAAAAAAACATAGGGAACATAGAACATCACCTTAAAGTAAGCAAAACCAACCTAAAGGATCCTAAAGGTGGCTACTACAGGATTTAAACAAAATCACCTGGATCTCCAGACAGTTTGTTTTCACCATTCCACATCATAAAATCAGCTGGTTGACTCAGAAGGCAATGCCCCAAACGCAGCCAAGGCCTTTTAGCCAACCGGCCGCCACCGGTGTTGGTCAATAAATTCACACCCAGCGCATCTAGCTGCGCTCGTGATCCTGTCTGATATTTGGGCAGCCCGGCTCAAAACTGCGCGGATCTTGGCGGGAGTGAACTTTGGTCGAATAAGCATGGATCACAATGGTAGGCGCACCATGGGGAGACATTGAGTCTCCCGTTATAGGACCTTCAATGCTGGTTCCATGCACTGTCCCATCAAATTGACATGTTGCTTCCACTCGTGGTCAAATGATTGGTTGATGGTTGAACTGACAGGCATTTGCATTACACTTGAAATTTATATTATGTTTCTACAACTTGGGTATATCCTATCACCCGGTTTCCGTGGATGATTCAATGATGGTTACTGTAGGTTGCAGGCCTTTCCATCTCCAAAAAACGTGAAATCCCGACGGACGGCTCGTCACCGGTTGACTGGGCCAGTGACAAACCGATATATATATATATATCATATATCAGCTCTTCCCCGGGTAGACTCAGCTGGTCCTGGTTCAGTCCTCGGGATTGAATTGAACTTATCCTGGATTAAGTTTACGAACAGGCATCCTAAAGGTCACTTAGGAACCCTCAAAAGGTCACTTTGAAGAAGCTGGGGTATGCCATATTTCATATTTGGATACATTTGGTGCAACAGTGCAAAAAAGAGAGGAATCATCGAACAAAACGTGCACCCCTATTGGAGGCATGTACAAACAGCTACAAACACATAATACGTTGTTCTCTCCTACGAATCCTAGTTGACATCATTCCGTAAACATGTCCTATACCATGTTTCTGCGACTAGTGACCTGACATCAGCCAGTTCAGAGCTATGAACATTGGGCCTCCTCCATGTGCAGGTCTACGTCTACAAAAGCCCTCACCTTCGCCACACACGTTCACCTCGCTCGGCCCCGCGCTCGAGCCTGACCTGCGACCTGCGTAGTTCCGTGGCACGCGCTCCGAACGTCACGCCCGGAAGGTCAAGGAGTCATTTGTGTTTCACCTGCTTCGTGGGGACATGGGTCGTCATGCATGGTCGTCATGCATGGCGATACCACCTGACAAAACTTTCATATTTTCAGGGTTCTACATTCCACAATGCTTTCAAGTGGGTACCTTCCTGAGCGTTTGGCCGCGGCTTGCTCCCGTCCTGGGCACCGACAGGAACTGACTAGGAAGCTCTCGCTGACTTGTCAACCCGAAACGAAGATTCTCTAAGCCAAAAGGTCGTTGTCTTTTGCATGGTGTGTGTCAGAACAAACAAACAAAAGAGAGACATTTCTGAAGATCTTTGAGTGGACTGTTGGAGAATGACATCTGAACTAACTAGGGACATGGGTCTGTCAGCATGGCATGTGCTGACACATGCCACGCTGGGTAGTCTCGAGACTCCTTCCGTCATCCAGTGAGGGCACAGTGCGGGCACGGGCTTGGCATACAAGTGGAGTCATCGAGAGGCCAATGAACAATAACTGTGCCAAAGAATGGCATACATGCAAGCAATGATATGTTGTTGTTTGTTGTTTCTTGGGATAGGGATATTGTACAATTATGCCATAAGTTACTGTATATCCGCTTGCACCCAAATCTTGAGCCCTCACTGTAGCCACAGCTAAGCAACAGCCACTTCATGATCTGTTGCAATGGGCGAGTGTTTTTGCTGTGCGACAAGCAAAATCTTGCAGGACGTTGGACGCAGGTCCCTGATTCCATCGGAGCAAGGGAGGAAACCACATCGCCGCTTTAAGGGATGAGTCAGTGGACCTTGAGATTATAGTCATCCTGGAGTCGATAGAATATGAATGAATAATATGAACTATCCAAAAACCATGACCAGTGTCAGCCAGTGGGCCAGTTCCGTTCGGTCTAGGATTGAAGTCTTTGGAACCACTGGTTACCTACTATACGGCTGCGGGTCCAAACCATACCTTGATTATCTTGATTGACCTATACCGGTCAAGCTACATGGTGGGTTGGTCGGGCTCCGGTGGTTTTGATCCGTCCCCGTGCTTTGCCTGGATCCACGTGGGGTAGGTAGGATTTTCACCCACACCATTTGGGACATCTTGAGAGCTTCGCCAAGTAATCAACATGGACCTGGAAGACAAACAACTTCGCGACCCAAGTCACTAGTCTGGTCACGCCGATGCTGCAAGAGCTTCAGGAGCAGGTTTCAAGTTCAGACCCCTGTATATACAAAAGGGAAGGAACAATGCCCCCAAGTTAACAAGGGCACAAGAGTTCATGCTTGCCCTCACGCTACGGTCACATCTTCCATGGAAAAGTCAAACTCTGGGTTCTTCGGACTAATCCATCTATGAGAGTCTATGAAACACCAGTTGTGTATATAATGTTGTTAATATGATGTTGTTTATATATAAAACTGATCATCTACTATATAAACACCATCATAGCAACATCAGCTATAACAGAAGATGTTGTTTAAACACCAGTTGTTTATATAACTGATAATCAGTTCTATCTGCAGCTATTCCCATCTTCTCGAAGAGCCCGAAGACTCCAGGTCCAAGGATTTGTCCTGAGAGTAGCGCCGCCTTCAACCCAACCAGTGAGGGCCCCTCTTGTTCTATATTACTACATGGCATGCTTCTTCTCCAGGAATCACAAAGGGGTGGTTTTTAGACCCTAAATCAGTTCCAAGTTGGCACCCCTTTGAAACTGTTCTTCATTGCTTCGATTGCCTTTCATCCGATCCTCCCTTCCTCCGACGCTTTTGGCGCCGGGCACAGCCTGTCGATCACATGCGCCGACCACAGGCGTTTCCTTCGTTTCGTTTTCACGCTCACGCGTTCTCCGGCTTCTTCGAGCCACATCGGAAGCACTCGTTGCGCCGCGCGAAGTTGTTGCAGTCGCACTTCTCACAATTCCAGTCCTTTTTGGCACATTGGAGCGGGCAGGAGGCGGTCATTGCTGAGAGCAGTGAAGAATGAACACATGGGGAACTGGCAGGAGTACCATTATTACAATTTATAATATATACCTAGAACCTGATTGACCCCTGTTTTGGAGCCAAAACATGGTCTTTTCATATCAAAACAAAGGTCAAACGGGTTCTAGGTATGCACCAATTCATCTTGTTTGAAGGCTGACATGGTCCCTGTTTCTTTCTCCGTTCCGGGGACAGTCAAATCATGCTCACATCGTCCTGGTCTTGGACCGTATAGACTCAACTTGGAACTGAGCTGTAGAAAACCGGATGATGATGTCTCCAATGCCCAGGTTTTTTCGGTTTTCTGGTTGGTTTCACAACGAGGAAGACCTCGAATCCCTGCCTACCTATGACTACTATACCGGAGCTGGAGCTCCATTTAATATTCCCTATCCCTGCAACCTGCCCTTGGGATTGCACACACTACCCTGCAACCTGCACAACTTTGTCCCACCCCTCATGCCTCACGTTCTTAATAAGCTCCCGCCAAGGCACTCCTCCCCAGTTACCACTGGGCCTGCGACAGCAGGCGATCGCGCGAACCCGACGTCGTGTGGCCCGGCTTTGGAATGTCCAACGTGGACTTACACCCTTGGAAGGGATCTACATGGAACAACTGAAAACCATGTGGGGTTGTAGTTCGAAACATCTTGTCTCCCTTGTTTTGGTGACCCGTCGCCCCCGCAACATGAAGGACTGTAGAGGATGGTACGGATGATCAAAAGATCGAGGGAAGCCTCCAAATACTCCGAGTCGCCCACGCAAGGTCTTGGATCTGCAAGGTGTTGGGTGTTTTTTCGACATAATTACTGGGAGTAGCCTGCAGCCGGGAGTACAGGCAGCCACGAGTATCCACGAGTACTTGTAAGGAAGTTCCAAACTGTGGTTTCATTCGGAACCACTGGTTCATACTGATTCCCAATTGACTGGGCCTTTTAAGTCGCACCAGGAGACCGACCGATTGAACCAACGGTCGGTCTTTCGCGACGGGGTGGACTGGTCGAGTGGTTTTGACATGTCTTGACCCATCTCCACAAGTGGTTTGCCTGGATTTTGTGGGTCCAGGAACCTGGGGCTGCGCGGCAAGCATGGCACGATGCCTAGCATGCTTGCAAACACGGCTGCATGCTTGCGGAAGTGACATCCCAAGAGAGATGAGCAGGCGCAAAGCTTTCACCCTCGAATGGAATCTTTGGAGCTGTCCAAACAATAGGCGCTCCAAACATGAGAGGCGATGGCATGGAATCTGCGGCAGAAGTGGGGATTAGAAGTGCTAATCCATCGCCAACCTCATCTTTGGCACAGGTACATCAACTCGAACTCCTCTGGAGTGACCGAAGTTCCACTTCCGGCTGATGGCTTGGTGTTCCACTCTGAGGCAACACGAAGCCTTGAAATCAACACCGATGGCTTGGCGTCGTGGGTCAGAAGCCATTTGGATATTGCAGAATCCCCCAGGTCACATCAGTATAGTGGGGTCTAGTCTAGGCCGCCAGGAGGCCTTCGTCATCCTTCGTTCGTAGCTTCAATGGCTTCACTCCGTTTTTTGATTCCTACAGACTTGAGATGCGTTTAGTAATCTTTATCTATACCCAGACCCTGTTCTGGAATAGCTACATGATGCTACATGCATACATTGACCCCATACATTGACCCTAATGAATACGTCACTATTCCATCGTCAACCGACGTCACCCGATACGAAACGACGTCGGTACTCCTTCGTCACGTACCCGACCGTCGGATGCCACGCGGCATCACTCAGTTCGCTTCGCCGGTCTCCCTCGGTCGCCTGCCCCCGGGCCCGTAGGCGCGCGGCGGGCTCCGATCCCTGCGATCGCGGCGGCTGCGCGACCTGGGGGAGTGCGACGGGAGCCCGGTCGCGCGAGGGGAGCCTGGGAATGGAAGGACAGAGACCTTCCAACTTCCGAAGAATCGTATGAGACTGGAGCTATAGAAATACTACTTATAACTATCAACTCGAGCTAAATATAGACTGGTGTGGAATAACCCCTCCAATTTGGACTGTTTTCTTCCATGATAAACCTCTTCGTGCACAATCATGTTGAATCAAGAGTACAATAATGTAATATTACAGTAGAAATCCTAAATATTTACTATATAGACACTCCATACATGCCATATATATGCCTACATTGACCCCCAAAACCACCCTAATGTAGGCATACTTGTAGGCATATATGGCATACATGCACTGTCTGGGTATACTAGACTACCAGGCTCACCTGGTAAGTGTCCGTTCTTCCAGCTACTTACATCCAGGGTAGACATGCGATGAGGGGCTCTTGATCCACATCCGAATAGACCTGGAAATTCGGAAAGGTTCAGACAGGTGGATCTCCCAGTTGGAGATGACAACCTTGTTGATCTCTCCAGCTTGTTGCTGCGAGCTTTGTGCCTTAGAGTTTGCGCAGTGTTTGCTTGCTGTGGAAGAAATCAGGAGTGTTTTACTGCTTGTTGCTGCTCATTCTTTTCAACACTGCAAACATCTGCAAACCCTCAATCCTCTCTTGTTTGAGGTTCAGTGACCGTAGCATACCGTAACTAGGACCCCGCATACCTGAGGGGTACCTGCATAGTCGAACAGCATAGTAACTAGTCCTTCAACCTCTGGCTTGTTGAGGTTTCTTCCCATTTGTTCCAACAAAAATGCGAGCGCCCACCCTTCAACCGCCCTTCTCGCCGCTCCCACCGATCTGAGCTCCCACTCCGATCTCGCCGGTCGCGACCACGGCGGTCGTCGCGGCCACGGGACCTGACTGGTAGGATTGGTGGGATGGACGGTGGTGTCCCAGAAACCAAAAAAAGCCACGAAAGGCTGGCGGATCTGAGTGGTTTCAGCCGCTGAACAATGAATTTGAGATGCTGGTGACACTCATTGTTCTACTGGATTTCAAGGTTAAAAACAGTGGAATTGTTGAACCTATATACATATATATATATATAGCTATGGTGTGTGCACTATGAAGCCCAATCAGTTTTGGTATATTCGTCCCTTCTTTCTGTCAGGGTTGTTAATGCACACCTAAATATATATATATATTATACATGTATATTATATATGTACATGGAGAAGAATCGTCAGAAAACCATCCAGAACCACAAACACATCCCATGCTCGTCCATGTAAGTCATACCCTCCGGTTTCAAACGAAGGTCTACGTGGTCACATCACATCAAACGGAGATGCCCATGGACCGGAGGGACAACGGGTCGAAAGGGGTCCATGTTTTCAGATTGGTTTAAAAAACATATAATATGTTGGGTATACGTTATGCGGACCTGAATTTCCCTGGCCATCCCCATGTGCTGCCTTTTTCTTCCCTGAGGAGGATTGCTTCGTGACGCCTGTCAGGTCGAATCACCCCCGCACCGCGTCGACCGCGTCGCGCGGCGGCGAAAAGCGCGTGGGGCCTGTAGCCACCACGGTCCTTAGCGCTTGACGCCAGCGTGTTTTGAGCGTGAATTTGTTGAGAACCGTGGCGGTTTGGAAGACGTATCCCTAAACCAGTATCCAGAAAGCAACTGGATCTAGTAAGTATCCCTCATTCTGCAGTCATGCAAACATATGCAAACCAGTACAGTATAGTCCTTTCTAGTGGTGAGGATTCGGAGATGATGGGGTGATGAGAGTGGATCCCAGGAACCGCCCACGCACCGGTCGGTTTCGCCGTGACGCCCGGTACGTTCGCACCGGAAGCGAAGTCACGTTACGTCGAAACTGGAAGGTGCGAGGGGTGCGTCGGTCCGCAGCGGTCCGCAAGCACCGCACCAGCACCGAAGAACTGAGACTTCAAACTCTTTACGAACATGATCGCATGGGCACATATGAAATAGGAACTCATAAGAGTTTCCTTATATAGTTCCAGACACCATTCGGAATTGTCTATGAATATTCTGAATTCTTTCGTTTGTTGGATGTCACCTGGGCTTCGTTGGGTCTATGCTTGGTCGAACTGGAACCCTGGTTACGAGCTATAGTGGTCACTGGATCCACTGGCTCTGCTTGCAAATGGTTTTATAGAGATTAGTGCAACTCAGGTCAAAGCAAACAGCTTTCCAGGGCAACCTCGAACCCTGTGCACTGGCTGCACCGCAGGGTGTCTCAGTTTTTGGTTGCCAGGCTGCATAGTCTCGGCCTCCTGGCAAAGTGAAACTACCAAAATCTCTTGGAACAAGAAATCCATGGGACTGGAAGTATTGATCATTGACTCCTGAAATCAATCTCTGGCCTGACCGGGAGTCATTATATACCACTTTGGGTATGGACCACCAGTATCATGAAGGTCGCAATGAATGACCCTGTTCTTGTGAAAGGGATGTCTTGGGTGGCGAAGGCCAAAACCCTGCAGAACGACCAACAGTTGGACTTGATCTTCTTCGTGCCAGTCGATCAGAAAAACAAAACACACAAAAACAAAACAAAACACCCCCACAAAACATCTATCTAGGGATGCTTTCGGGTCTTCTTTTGGACCGAAAAACCCGGTGGGGCCCTGTGGCTCCGGGTTTTCTTTTGTCGGGAAAGGTCGAGTGAACCTGATGACCTTGGACCAGACTGGCTCCAAGCCTTGCGATTTGTTCACCTCTTCCATGTCTCGGAACCAGCGTGTAGCATGTGTTGCTGTCGTGGATATGATCCACGTAGTAAACAAATATCCACCGATCTCCAACGGTCAAAATATGTCGGGGGGTGTAGTATTCTGTCTTAGTAAACCCAAACACTCCATGTATATTGAAAAAAATAAATATATATATATATATATGGCCACCGGCCTGGCCACCCCATAAAAATCCCCGGTCAAGTACTCCCCAACTGATCGGCAGTCCTATGTCAGTCCCATGGAGTGTCTTTCCTAAACCAATCTCCTTCCTTCTTGATCATGTAGACTCTTGATTCGAAAAAAGCACATCCTCTTCAGGCTTGGGTGGCTGGGCTCTGTGGCTGGGCTCTGTGTCCAGGCCTTGTCCTCCTCTTGTCCTGGGGGTTGATGAACCGATGAAAAACCGATATTCCACCGATCTCGCGGCAGCCTCGATCTCGGCTATCTCGCCGTGGGCTGGGCCGTCGGCTGCGAGACCTGGATCAGGCAGTCGAACCCGGCAGTGAATCCTGCTTGCTATATACATGCATGCATATACTAATCACTATAATTCTATATGCTTGCGCCTCCTACTACCACCTACGTCTGCTATACTACATAACATTCAACGAGGGACAATCAGTGGAGAGATCGTCTTTGGAAAAAAGATCTACCCCCCGTCGCCCCACTGCGCGTCCCGCTCCACTCTCGCGGCATCCGCTGCATTCGACCGCACCTCATCCGCCGGCTGCCGCCCCGGCGCGGCTCGGGACTCCGACTGCCGCGGCGCGGCTTGGGGCTGCGGCTGGCGCCCCGGCTCCCGGCCCGGTCGCCGTTCCGGTCGCCTCGGTTCGGCGATTCTGGAAGGGGGAAGGGTGAGAAGGCAAAGAAGCACTGCGGTTCGCAAACAGCTGAGTATAGGTTTTGGTGAGGGTTGTGAGAGTCTGTGGAATTGATGGAGTGAATGGATCCGTGTTGGAGCTCAAGCAGCTGCCCTTACTATCCACCTCAGGACTTGTAGACACCAAAGCATGACGTTGGTGACGAAGGTAGGAGATGTTAGGAGTAATGAGTAATGGTCAGTATAAGATATTATAAGTATCAAGGTTCCCGTGATACCCATGGGATCATCATGATCATCTTTAAACAACTGGCAATACAGCAATGTGTAGACAATCTATGACCATCTTGTATCAGTGCTTGACAAAATGACAGCCGTTTGTAT
>CAXAMN010006446.1:211659-255098 GCA_963970005.1 Durusdinium trenchii | reverse complement strand
GCCGTTTGTATGACCATCTTGTATCAGTGCTTGACAAAATGACAGCCATTTAAAACCTTATCCGTATACTTTCTTAAACCCACTCCCTGTTCTTCCGCCCGAAGAAACCCAAGCCACGGGAGTCACGAGCCATCTCGGACTCCACTACTCTCGTCCGGCCTGGGTGGAATCTGGAGTCTCATGGACTCACCACCAGTGGATGTGTTTTCGTTGTTTTCCCGCAAGTCTTGAGCTGTATCTTGGAAGGAACCTCATGAAACCATCGCAAGTTGAGAATTTGACATGAATAATGAAACTGACATCATTAAAAGACAAGAGGCTCTTCCTTGTTTTCAGTGGATGTTCTGGTTGAACCATCGTATGATCCAAGGAGCCCTTCGAAAACAAGCTTATATAAACTGTCAAGGTGTCTTGCAAAAATGACTTTGCTCACAACCTCAAAACGGGCTTAGTCGGGCTTAGCAGAAAAGAACCGGGGATTGTCGGCTCTGGGGATGGAAGTTCCTGGCTTCAATTCTTGTTTCAATTCTTTTTGCTTCACATGCACACGAGACGTCCGGATGTTTAAAATTAATGCAAGCTGGAATTTGATCCGCTGGATGAGTCCATCAATTGACTTGTTTTTCATTATTGGCTTTCCAAGCCCAGGTAGAGAGAAGCGATCAGCACAAAGAGAGGTGCGGTGCACAGCTCACTTATAGAAAGTCATCCTTTTTCCCTTGTGAACAACTACATACAATTTGTTAACAAAAGAAAATGTGCTTTTCCATATCCACATGAGTTGTACACTCTCAGGTGGATGGCATGGATGCAACTGGTAGACGACCGTCCACTTCCATGTCAGTGAGTCAGAAGACCTGGAACCAACGGGATGTCTGAAGATGGTCTGAAGACTTATATGTGGTAAGATGTTATAACAATAAGACATCCCGTTCTATAACAATCGACATCTTAATGCATCTATATGCCAACAAGACCTACAACGTATGTCAAAGTCTGAAGACCTGCTCTCTTTCCGCTGGAACTCCTCCCCAAGGCAACGCCAAGGCACAGCTCGGCACAGCTCGCACGTCACACCACACCCCGGGGATCGTACGGCTTGAGCCAGAGATGGTTTGGAGCAGCTGAGAATGGCTCAGGTCTGGGAATACAAACGAACACGTTGTTATATTCCGTAAACTATGTTTTTTTGGCTCGCGCGTAGGTTGACTTACTTTTCATGATCAGGGCGAAGGTTTACCGATTGCGCTCCAGAAGCTCTGAACAAACAGTCAGGGGAGCTGATCAATTTCCTTAACCAACAACTGGGCAGGGGCCATCCCATTTGGAAATACAATCCCAAACCATCCATGGAGCCTGTAACATTCACTTCTGTCCGATGATTGAAATACAGTAGATTGAGCAAATGCCTCCGAAACCTGATCAATTGTAACGGTTGCCCGGTTGCCCGGTTGCCCGGTCACTGTCGGTTGTGCGGGTGTTATGCCAATTTTTGTCACCTTACAATCGCACCATCTGCTTCCTGTTGATGTCTTGAGGTTTGATGGTCAAGACCACTTGTTGAGGTGTTCTCCTCGGGAGGACATACTTCTTTGGTGGGTTCATCCGTATAATGTGAACAAGTTAACGCTTCCAGCTAGCTAACGAACATAGCTGGCTCACACCTCCAGAGGATACTGTGGTCTCTGTCTGTGAAAAAACTATGATGCATGAACTTGGGTAGGCTCGGGCGACCTTGCAGCAGCAGTATGTCTGTTTGACTAACCCTATTCTTATATAGGTTGGAACCAACTGGAACCAAACAACCATGAACAAGTATGGTTTCACTGTCCAAGGAAAAGGTTCACTCAAGGTTTTCACATTAAGTCCAAAGAAACGTAACATGGTTCTTTGTCATCGACATGGTTCTTTTTGTTAGGACCCTGTGCTCTGCTCGTTGGGCCCTCGGTCACCGCCAAAGGTACCGGGTGAAATTCACAGGCGGGGCGACCGGGGAGACCGGACCGTTCAGCTGGGGAAGCCAGGGGCCAAAAGATGCCCAAAGTTCATTGAAACATGATTTGAAAACAGGTTATGTAGTATCCCTGGCCACTTCTTTAGGCCACAAACAGGTTTCATATGGCTTTCTTACACGTTGACCCTCCTGGGCTACTTACCAAACATGATCATTCCAAGCAGTTTGAGAGACTTTACGTCCAGAACTCCACTTGATCGTATTTGATCTGGAAGGGCAGAAAACACCAAACGAAACCAACGAACGCGGGGGGACGGGTGGGGGCCCCCCCGGTACCCGCAACCACCTCCGACTCCATCTTCGCACGGGCGCCCGGCCTGCAAGAGTTCCAGTACATGATCAAGCCTCGAAGGATCCAGGGTTCACAAGGCATGTGTAACGGTGTAATGTGTATCGTCTTTTCTTGTGCCGCAGTACATGTACCGAATTAATATTATGACTCAATCCAACAAAAATAACATTTTAAATTATTGTACATGTTCCCCTGCCGCTTAGTTGTGTTGATCAAGTTGATTGATCCCGTTCTGAAAACCGAGGTGGCAGTGGATCTCAAGTTGGCAGCAGCATGCAGTATCACCGGGGCAACAATTCCTATGAGTTCGCTGTCAAAATGTGTGTTTCATGAATTCGCTGTCCAAACGGAGGTTTCATCCTCCAGCCATTTAGTATACTATATTATAAATACTGGACAAATGAGGACACTGTCACCAAAACAAATATGTCAAACTACATAAGATCCAGTTCACATTGACGCTATTAAGGTCCTGAATCTCACCGTGGCAATGTACGATCTGGTGGATATATATTTTATATATGTGGCTGTAATGACCAACAAAAAGCAAAAACTGCAGGCCCTGGCTTTCATACCTTGGCTAAACAGAAAGAAACTTCTTCACCTTCATGGCCGCGTCAAAATCTCCAGCGGCCGTGTCCAGCCGAAGAAAGAGTTGTTGGACCCACCAAATCTCTTGCTATCACTGCAGTGGGCTGAACAAACAATGAAAAACATCACGAGCCCGTTCAGCGGGTCTGGTTTGGGTCTGGTGAGGTTCTTAAACCCAGCAAAAAACGCTCATCGATGAGTCTACAGTTCCCAAAAAAGCCACAGTTCCAAACGCCGGAGTTATTTGGTCACTGTGCACCCGCACTTCTGCAGTGCTTTCCGCAGATTCCCCAAGCCTTTCCGCAAGTTCTGCACCTGGCGTTCGGAAAAAAAAAAGGAAACACCGCGCCCGGTCCTTGGAACCCGGGGTGCGGTGTTTCCGGTGCTGATTTCCGTGGTTTTGTAAGAAATCCCCAAACTTCAAAACCAAAAGTACCAAAAAGGACTGTCTGGGTCTGTTTGAGTAGCGGAGTAGGCCGAAACTCAGACAGGAATGGTGGTGAAAGCATCGAGCAAACCTCTAAATGAAGCATGGATGCATGCACCGAACATGCGCATGCATGCAGCGATCACCCTCGATGCTTCACCTGGAGAAAATGCTGAATCATGATTTGGAGGTTGGGAGTTCAGGACATGGCACAGCACCTCTTGACTCTTTATTCATACACCCCCCCATTTGAATTGAACATCAACATCCTCTTCAAAAGGAAAGCTTTAGCTAAATCAAGAGTCTAGCACCGACCAGCACCTCTAGCGCCGGACCCCACAGCGCTGACCCGGACCGGTCTACATGTCTCCCGGTGGCGCCGCACCGGCGACGCCCCACTCACCGTCCCCTGCCACATCGGTTCGGTCCAAAGCCCGGCCCGGTGGATAGGTCGACCAATCTTGGGAAACTCCATGAAGCATCGTTTTTGAAACATGTCAGCGCATCGCTTGGCAGAACTTAAGACTTAAGTGCCTCCTCCACGTTGCCCAGCATGGTCAGGGGGAGTGCTTGTTCCTCACCTTGGCCGCAAATATAAAGACCTTGAAACAAAATGGGAAACGCGGCCTTTGAATGGTTTCAAAATATGTTTGTTATTGTCTACCCCATGTCACAGAATTGGAGTGCTTTTGTGGGTGTTGTAATGGTTTGGATGTGAATTCAAGGAACATGGACCAGTCGTCCCAGGCAGGGGGCGATGGGGTGTCTCTCTGCTTGAATATACATGCACAGCTAAATGGAAAAAGGGAGCTGTAAACACCTACATGCCTAGCAGCTTTCGGAAGTGCCAAATCAGGGTCAAAAACAAACTGTCTTTAAACACAACACCTTGAGCGTGAATTGTTCGGGGTTCACAATGTTCACAAGTGAATTCCTGCCAGCATGGTGCAATGAAGTAGAGGACCAGGCCTTTCCAGGTCTTTTGGACGGGATGTTCAGCATCCCAAGCTCTAAGAGCCTGCAATTGGGAAACAATGGTCAAGTTGTTCCAGTGTCAAGGGTAATTTAGGTCTTTTTGAAACAGGTCCATACAGTGTTTATGGTGTGTCCCACCCAAAACATTGACAGTAGACCCAAACTACAAGAGCATGATGCAAACCATGTTCCCCTGCCCATTGATTGAGTGGATGCTTCGACCTTCCCGCCTGAAGCAAGTTCCTCTTTTTGTTCAATACCGATCCTCCTTCAGAGCCTTTGGGATGGGGATCGACCGTGACCGCTTCACTGACCGTGACCGCACCTAGCAGACGCAGGCGGCGCAGCACCGTGCGCAGATGAACCTCGACCGATTCCTTCGCGTCCGATCGGGTGCTGAGACCCCCCTGCTGGCCCTTAAGTGGGAGAGCACCACGTCGGCAAACTGGGCCTGGGAGAGCACCAAGCGCGAGTGATCGAAGGGCACCATTCGAAGGGTGAAGGCGAAGGGCAGTGTGAAGACTGAGTGAACCACAAAGGTTGTAACTCCAAGGATACCAGTATATGGCCAGTATAAATATATAGGCTACAAAACAAAACACAAAAGACATCAAAAGACCCTGACTGGCACTTGCTACCCGGATGACCAAAGAACATTAATTAATATTGGCAGTGGCATGCTTTTGGCACCGTAAAGGAAGGGTCATCGAACGCTTCCTTCCCAACCCTTCCCAACAAGGTTCTTTTCATGGGATTAAGAGGTTCACAAAGTGATGGCTGGGTTGACCTGGCGCCAGTGAAATCGTGGGATCCGGCCTTTTTGTCTGCCGATCCTCGGGCAAAGGCAAACAAGACAGAAGAAGTGCCAAGTACCCGAGCACAATAGCTGTGATGAGAGGTCACCAGAAACAGGAGTTACGTAAGTGCATGCACTATAGTTATAGTGCACTGACACAGAATCCAGTTTCCACAATCTGTCAGGTCAAGTCTTGTGCGAATTGCTCGCATTGTCATCGGCTGCTCAGCTCGCAACACGAGGACCGCTGAAACCGCGTTCCCACCACCAGGTGGTTCATGAGCTGATCGGCGATCAATGTTCTCTTCATCAAATTCCCTGGTCAACTCGGCAAAGCTGCGGCCATACTCGGTGAATCCGTATAGGCATACCCATACGACAGGCCGTCAACGCGGTGTGCATGCGCGTCCGCACGCCAATCATGGTGTTCAACCCAAGGTGCGTCTCAGGCTGGAAATTGATGGCCTCAAGATGCCTCGAGTTTCATCAGCATTTACACTCCATGAAAAAGACATCGAAGTGAATTTGGATGGCACCTTGGATGACATTGTCAGAAAACCACACATGTGGTGTTCATTTTCACTCTAATTGCATGATTGTTTCAGGCAGTATATGAATGCGCCAAGACAATGCCAAGACATAGGGTTTCACAGTAGCCATCTATAATTAGAGACTTGAGGCCACGGACCTCGAATGAAAACATCCAGCCTGAGACGATTGGTGCCCCGAGCTGAAAAAACAAATGGCTTAACCCGGCTTTGTCGCAAATCATTAAAACATGTCGACGTTCAGCATTTGGTCGATGCCCTCTCTCCCGTTCTTTCACGGATGCCTCTCCCGATTTCACGGGCTCAACACCAAGAGACGCTTCTGACGTTCTTCTCTCGGGGGCCGTCTGAGGGAGGCCGGACCTGTGTAAAGCTAAAGACGTCCGGGAATGCCACGTCCAGTCCAGTCGGCAGCTGCATAGTCAGTGCAAGAACACCTGCCTGTGTTGGGGACGTCACTTGCGACCCAAGACCGAAGACTGATCAATAGACCAGGTCTGATTTGAAGACACGACTACCGACGATTGGGTCATCACAAGCTAGTAACTGAGGATTTCAGCTGCACATCACTGATCCAACGGCACATCCATGGGTGTATCCCCAATCCATGACAAAACTTCAACGTTCATCGGACCCTTTGTGGGATGAACACGCGAGAATCTCTTTGTGATGCAGTACGCTGTCCAAAAAAATCCCTCCGCTCCAACTCGGACGCCGTGTTTCCTCCACACCGCTTCAACGCACCGTTGACTCCGCCGCGATCTCGCTCGTCCTGGACCCGGTGCCCCGGTGGACCACGAGCCGAGTGGCCAGTTGAGGGCTCAGCTCAGGCGTCGCCTGAGGCACCGCCGGGGGGGCGCGAGGAGGCCGTTGAGCATCACTAGTCCAAAAAGTAAGTCAGAATTCCAAGTAGCAGAAGGGTGAATAGCATGGGTGAACGTCAAGAATCTAAGTCAACGTTAAATAATAGATGATTCGATGTTGCTGTGAGAATGCGTCTCAGATCTCTTCCGACCGAGACGCGATTTGTTCAGATCTATCCACCGGTCCATCTGAGTGGCCTGAATTTGACTGCAGGTTTGTGTGTCATGAGCTTGGATTTGCTTATGAAGGACTTGACATCCAACACCAAGATCGGAGAATAGACGCCGCGAAGCACAACACTTGAGGCTCAGACCTCTTGGAGTCTGGGGGTGTCTCTCTTTGGGGAAGTCGAGGTCACAAACCCAGACACGACCCATGGGACTGCCAATAGTTGTCTACATGGGGGTGCTTTCGGGGGTCGCTATATATATCGGACATACGAGCGGACTGTTCGCGTCAGCTACTCGCCCCTGGGAATCAGAGAATTCAGATTCGCCAGGCCAACATCGCCTCCCACGGAGGCTCAAGGCCAATGCCTTGCCAAGTGTCGCGCCGCCGAAATGGGCGCACGAACCGTAAGGGCACGGAGTGCAGCAGCAACTGTGCGAGCTGTAGCATCCGGCCAAGGCAAACAGTAGGTCAAAAACTGCTTCTGAATCCCCAGCTCAGGCTTACACATGAAAGTCTCCTCCAACTCAAGACCAAAAAGGCGAACAAACTCATCAAACAACACACGAAAAGCCCTAAGCTTGGTGGCCAAAGTGCTAAGGGTTTCACCAGCAGCAACCGAATGGCTGGACTGCCATCGCAATCCACCATGAAAAGAAACCTCAATTGGCAACTCCTCAGTATACCAAAGATGAAAACCCATGCACAATTCTAAAATGGTGGTGGGAACATAGAAATCTGCCTGCTGGTCAAGCTGTAAAAACCAGCTATGCAGAGCATGTGCATGGTGAATACCAAAATTTTTGCAAAACGGCAGACTCGGCAAACAAGCGACCGGGGGAAACGGGAAAAAGCTCAGTAAAGGAACCATCAGCCAACAACGCATCACCAAAAACCACATCCAAACACTCAAAAACATCCTCTTCATGGTCCCAAGTATTCTGCCAATTTGACTGCACCCTAAGAGCAGTGCGGGCAAGATCCAAAAGAAAATCACGACATCTAAGGCCTCTCTCAGACCACAGCGCATGCCAGCGGCGCGCAGCAGCGTGAGCAGCAGCCACCTCCTCAGAGGGCAGTGATTGCAACACCGCCTTAGCCGCCACATCTGCAATCTGGTTGAAGCGAATCGTCCATTCATCATGATCATCAACTGCATCCTGAGTGGATCGATGGGCTTTGACTTTGCAGGCAGAAACAGGAGTACCAAAGCAAGCCAAAAGATCAGCAACCTGGCCCCACAAGTCTTGGTTGCGCCAGTGCGATGGCACAACACCAATATGGGACAGCTCGTTAAGTCCATCATGGACATATTGACTGTCGGTCCAAATGCAAGGGATACGACAATGATGCGCAGCCCATCGGAGACCTTGCAAGGCAGCAAACAATTCGCCACGATCCACCGTCTGCAAGACCCCTGGCAGCAAACCTGCTTGCAGTACAGTAGCCGAATTGCTCAGTACGACAGACCAAGAAACAAGCGTGAGACCAGGATGAAAGCCCCATCGTTGCGATCCATCCACAAAAAGATGCTGCATTTGATCTTCAACTGGAGAACCTTTCCAGTCCCTCGGTTCCCAAGGCAAGGCCTGCAAGGCATGCCAAACTGAGAATTGGAAAGGAGAGGCCGGCAACAGTGCATGGTTAGCAAGTGCCGGTGGCAAAGTTGTCCACTCCTGTACACATTGAGGATGGCGGTTCCGAACTTCTTGAAGCGCAGGACATCGTAGAGCACGGTGTGCAAAAGAATCTGGCTGTCCACACATCAGACAATCACCTGTATTGCTATAGTCAAACTTAGCCTTCTGGGAGCTGAGGTAGAAGGTGCCATTCCAAATGCATTTAAGGAGCTCCTGATCAGCCAAAGTAGATGGCTTCGGGTAAACAAAAGTGCTGTAGGGCTCAATGCCATCCAAGCCAGCCATGCTAGCTCGTGCAGGAAGACACCTAATCAATGATTGCTTCCATTGATATTCCAAAACTCGCCTGAGAGCCGCAAGATCGGTTTGCAGAAGTGACAGGCGAAGGTCATCAGGAAAATGAAGGACCAAGTCCTCATCCAGCCATAGATGAAGGAAGTCACACCGTCTGGTCATAGCCCCAAAAGGCCCAAAAGTCTTCGTAGTCGGTGGAGAAAGCACATAGTCCTTCCACCAATCCCTCAAGGCGAGACTCTTATGCACTTGCCTGTAAAACTCAGCAAAAGTTTTCCAGAAAGCAAAATAACCAGGGTCTAACTCGGGGTCCGATGTAAAAGCCAGGTGCAAGATCGGTGATGCTCCTGCTCTGTTGGCATGAAGAGCTACCATCGCCTGAGAGCGTAGTTTGGTGATCCAATGCATACCAAAAACCAAGTGACTGCAATGATGCAATGCCCTTGGCCAGATAGCAACACGCAAGCCAAGCTGTTTGTGCCACATGGAAGCCGAAAGCTTACGCAATCTGTCAAAACAAGGCGCCACACTTTTGATGCGATCAGTGAAGGCTTTATTGCGCAAGCGACCACCGTAGACCATAGCCGCTCCGAGATCAGATCCAGCTTCCGTCACCCGCAGGCCTAAGGCTTTCAGCTGAGCACGCATGGCAGGCTGCGTGGCCCAAAAGTGAGTCTTGGGTGGATCGAACTCCAGCTGCAAGGTGTCACCCCAAGTAGTGAGGGCAGCAAAACCCTGACACAAGTCTGCTACTCCCGAAGCGATGAGCTCCACGTTGTCCACAAAACTCATGGCATGTACCCGGGGCGAGTAGTGAACCATGTATGCATGTAGCATCCATGAAGCCATGAGCATTCCAACACAGCTGAGACTGTCCCCCTCCGGGACACCAGAAGTGGAATGATGCAGAGGTCCAAGCTGCTGACGTACACAGAAGGTGCGGACATTGTGTTCAAGGAAGCTGGTCCAACCTGTGCATGTTGATGATGGTAAGCCCAAACATTGTGCAGCAATCAGCAACGGCCAACGTGGCAGATAGTTAAAGCATCTGCGAATGTCGGTTGTCACCCCACAAAGCATTTCATTGGCCTTGACCGCAAATTCGATGGCACATTGCAGCCAATAAGTAATGTCGGAGCTTTGTCTTCCAGCCAAATACCCATGTGTGGCATAGGGAATGTAGGCCTCCATCTGCGCAAGCAGAGAACGTGCATGTATGCACCCCCAGAGTCGGTAGAGCGTGGAGTACAAAACAACCGGGCGAAAGTCGCCAGCTTGAACAGCATGTGGATGCTTCTCCAGACAATGCACATGTCCAACCAAGAGCTGAGAGGGCCACTTGTTTCCAGCTTCAATCTGCTGATACAGGTTGGAGAGGTCCTGAAGCAGATGATCCGGGAAGTGCCGGAAATCCTCAGCACTCCAACCATCAGGGCCACGAGTGCGAAGGGCTTGTCCATCTCGCAGCAACACTCGAATCGCAGGTACATCTGCAACTGGCGTACGCAGAGGTAAGCGAGGCAAAAATGTTCTCGCAAATGCGGTGATCCTATCCCAAGGAAGGTGATCAAGAGGATCATGATGATCCCATCGGGGATGCCACAAGGCCCCTAATTCAGCATGAATTTGATCGCAGGAGGGAAGTGGCTGACGCACTTGCAACCTTTGTCCTGGAACAGGCAGAAGATCACCCTCAATGAGGTACCCTGTGGTGCTTGGAGAGGGATCCAAATTTGTAGTGTCATCCTGGAGGAGGTGCACCACCTTCACTGGGATGTCATTCAAAGTTGCTGCATGAAGAACAGGTAATGGCCGATCCAGAGAAACCAAACCCGTAGGTGGATCTACAGCAGTTATTGTGGCTTCCACTGTGCGTTCCAGATAGTCCAAAGATGAACGAGAAGCCGGATTCAGATCTTGAAAGAAGTGCTTAAGAGAGCCTTCCCGACGATGCTTCAGAGCCCTGGCTCGCTGATCCAATTGCCATCGCTCAAAAGAACGAAAATTACAGTGGTAATCAGCAAAGATGTTCTCAAAGATCTCCAGGGTAGGCAATGTAGTCGGTAGAAAGCGGGGAGAGGACTGAAGACGAATACGTCTCTGTGTCCACCAAGCCACAAAGCCATGAGCAAAGCCGGAAGCACGACGAATGGAGATCCAAAGCATGGCTTGATGAAAACGAGCTGAAGGATCCGTACGACCAGCACGTAGAGCATGAAGCAGACTTTGCAGGCGCCGCAGCTGCTTATACCACAAATGTGTAGTCTTTCCCAACAGCGATGAGATTGGAGCAAGCTCGCCAGGTCGAGGTGGCTTCAGCCGACGTTGCTGAGCATATCCTGGCTGTGGTTGCACATGGTGCCCTCGGCCAAAACATCCATGGAGAAGATGTCCATGAGAGGAGCCCGCAGCAATACGGATAGATGCTTCAACAGCCAAAGACCAAGCAGCAAATGACTTAGTCAGATCTGAGCCCCAGGTCCAGGTAGTCCAAGTGGTCAAAGAGGAATGCCAAGCTGAAGTGGGCAAATCCGACCAAGGAAGCTGATGAGCTTGAGGCCAATGACGCAGCGGTGTCTCCACAATGGGTAAGGAGAATCGACCGAAAAGAGCACTGTGATCCGGAAAGAGTTCATGGTTCATATGCACTGATTGCAAAAAGGGCAAGCGTTCAGGAGAGAGGAAGACAAAGTCCCTGAAAGTCTTCCCCTTACATGTAGGCTCGAGAGGTCGACCCCAGGCCTGAAGAGCATAATGCTGCAACTCCACCCAGCCTTTGGCAAACCAGGTGCGTATGCAATCAAAATCGACAATGTCGGCATTGAAGTCACCTGCAATCACTCGAAGGCCCTGCTGACCTTCTACAAGCTCCTCCGTGAGTGTGGTGAGAATGTCATGGGTCAAAGCAAGAGGTCGCTTGAAGGTTGGCGAGCGTGGTGCTCCGTACACCGCAGCTGAGGTGATCTGCATCTGCCCATAGTAGGAAGTGCCAGCAACAACTCGACTGCATTGATATTCAGCTCCACGCCAAGGGATTGTGAGCTCACGCAAAACAGTGTTGGCAATGATCATCACCCCAGACCAGGAGCCAGCATCTGAAAAGGGAGTTCGCGAGGGAACAGGCATACCAGCAAGGCAGCGGTACGAACAAGCATCATGGTTGCCCAAAGCATGTAGTGAACGCTTGAACTGTGCAACGCCCACTGCAGAAAGCTGAGTCTCTGCAAAGTGCCATAGTCCAGGAGGAAGCTCTTGAACACAAGCGGAACGATGAAGCAGGCCAGCCGGATTAGCGCATCCAATAGCCACTTCAAGAGAAGATTGAGAGGACTCATCTAAGCAACCCTCAGGAAAGGGCCCAGAACAAGGAGGTTGCTGAGGCGAGCTCTGACGATAGCAAGATTCAGGTCCAGGATTGGTCGCCTCACCCAAGCGACAAAACCAAGTGAAGATGATGAATCCCCACCATAGGACACCAAAGCAAGGCAGGCGCGTGGAGGCAGAAGACCTCCACCGCCGAGATAGTCATTCACCCTCAGTCCGCTGCCTCTTGAGCAGCAGGGCTTCAATGCGATTCATCTGTTCATCATTGGCACTTTTCAGGTCATCTCGCAATGTTCGGTTGAGGGAGGCAAGATCTCCACGAATCTGCTCAGTAGTAGCAGCTTGCGAGTGCACGGCCTGGCCAATTTCCTCCATACGAGTTTGCTGCGTGCCAAGTTGCACATCAATCTGCTCTAGATGTCGTTGGTGGCTGCCGAAATGAATGGCCAACTCATCCATCTTAGTGCCCTGGACAGCAAGCTGAGTCTCAAGCTTCTCAACACGTGCTCCAGTGGATTGACACCAGTTTGCCAGCTTGTCATTCTGCGCTTTAAGCTCAGTAACATCAGCCAAGGCTTGAGAAGAGAAGGCTTCCATACTGACATCCTGGGAGGAAGTATTCAAGGATCCCACTGCTTTAGCCACTTCATTTTGCAGATCACTCTTCAACCGGGTTTCCAACTCATCAATCCGTTGACGGGATGCCTTGGAAGAAGCCATGGAGTGTTGATCAGTGAAGACAATCTCCGAGGGATCCGTAGGCTTGACAGGATTGCGAATGCCTTGATAGCCGCTCCATGGATCACCTCTCAACCAAGGATCAGCCGAGCCACTGCTGCTACCAGCAGTTGCAGGTTTGGGGTTGTGTTGAATGTGTACTCTGGTTTTGGCTGCAGCGACAATGGTAGAGGGCTGAGAAGGCGATTCCTGAGGCTTGTGGACTTTCGTGATCGTCACTGGACCTGCATCCGTAGCCAAATGGAGTGCCGGAGGTTCCGTGCTAGTGCCCACCAACCAAAAGCGACCACCAGTAGCTCCACGTACCGCCCTCAAAGGACGAGCAACCCACTTCCAAGCGGCCAGAATCTTGATGATCTGTGCTTTGGTAGACCCATAGGGAAAAGGACCAACCTCAAAAGTCAGGTCCACACGACAAGCAATCATTGACCGATCCGGAAACAAGGTCTGCAGCATCAAGGGCTCATCCTTGGACAAGAGACGAACACCAAGCTTGTTCCGAATGCGAGCAAGTCCGAGGATCTGGTCATGCCTGCGTTGAAGATTCTGAACAGCTTCAAGAGCCAGCTTGGGCAGCCAGATGACTGCATAGCCAACATCAGTACCTTGACCTTCAGAAGCACGAGGCTCAGCATAGAATCCATGCCAACCTGATTCGGCCAGAATCCCACGGACCGCACTAAGAGGCACTCTTGCATAGATGGAGAAAACCTGCGACTTATCCTTAGTGGTGACTTTGCCATCTTCTTCAAGCCACCGCCAGGCCCAACAATCGATGAGGACATGATCGATTTCTTCATCTACCGGTGCATGAAAGCAATTGCACTGTCCCTTGCAAAGAACTCCATCACAAAAGCGAAGTGAAGGCAGAGTTTGCAGAAGCATTCTCACTGGCCCACGCTTGAAGTCATCCCAAACAAGATCGGTCTGATCCTTCCAAAGCTGAAGCCGAAGGATAGCTGTAGCAACCTGTCCCACTTCAGGAGGATTGTCCATCTTGGCTAAATAGACATCATGATCACCCAACTGAATGAGGGAACCAGCCACCAAGATGGGATCACCCGTGGGTGCATAGATTGCTGGCCATTGAAGGGATTCGACATCTACACTCCAAGTGACATTGTTGGGCAGCATTCCAATGGTGACCAGAGCCAAGGCATCGACACTGAGTTTCTGTGGTTCTTTGGCCAAAGTGACCGCTTCCTCGATGGTGCAAATCGCAACTCCACGTGCATCAGATTTGACCTGTTGGAAAGGGATGCAGTCCAACTTAACACCATCAACATCTTGAAAGGCACCTTCCGCAATCTCCAATGTATCCGGTGTGAGGTTGACAACAGGATCGACTCGCTTGGCTTTTGATTTGGTCTTCTTGTCAGAACTCTTGGTCTCCGCACCATGCTTGTTCTTGGCCTTCTGTGTGATCTGCGTATGCAATTCCTGAAGTGTCACCCATTGAAAGGGACGAGATTTGGCGTTACCCAGTTGTTTGAGCTGCCGCCATGGATCTTTCGCTTCAATGGCACTCTGCAAGGCCGGTACTCCCAATGCTTTAACTGCCTGCTGTGAACGAAGCTTGGCATCCTTGGGTTCCACTCCTTTAGAAGGGAGAAAGTTCGAGAGCCACTGCACCACGGCATCCTCAGTGAGGGGTCCACAACCTTGGAGACGTTGTCGCCGATGCAGATTCTGATACCATAACTCCGCTGTAGCAGCATCGACGTGCATGAACACTCGCAGGTGAGCACCCAAATGCAGAAGTGCAATGGTGCCACAGGAGTACAAATCCTGTTGGGAAATGCCCTGATCAACACAGAGATGACATGCCTGACAATCCAAATGCTGTTGAAAAAGTGCAAGAAGTAGATCCAATTCAAGAGGAGGAGAGCGGCGTAGGCCGTCATAATGATGAGCTTGTAGACCATCAGGCGTCTTCTGCAGGATGAGCAAAGTCCAATGTCCAGCATCCCAAAGGAACATGACCACCGGCAAGGCAAAGTCTAGCTCGATCTGCTGAAGCATAGCCAACGCTTGCGCCTGAGGTACCTCCATCAACAGATTGACATAGCGTGGTGCCAGGAGCTGTTGTAGAGGGAGTTGAGCTTGTGCAAGAATCTTACCTGCCTCATGGACCATGGTGCAATCATCAAGACCATGCTTGAGCAATGCAGCAGGAGGATGCTGAAGTTCTTGCTCAAAATCCTGGGGCCCACAACCAAGAAAAGGATGTGCAACAGCATCATGGTGTAGACCAAGTTGCGAGGCAGTGCGGAGGTCCCGATGTTCATCATGAAGAGTGACTAAACGATGATTCAATTGGGCCTCAGCCATTTGAAAGTCCTCAACCGTTTGCGGCATGGTCAAAATAAAGGCAATCGGAGGTTCATCATCCACTGTCACTATACATTCACGATGTCGATGGTGCTTGGGCAATGGCCAACAGGCTTGATGTCCTCTCCATATGCTCAAGGCAAACATCTGAAATGCATGGCGATGATTCGCTGGGACATTGATGTGCACAATGGCCATTGGCGAGAGAGTGAGCTGAATCTGATGCCAAGCATGTAGAGCCATCCACTGTGCCTGGAGAGGAGAAGCCACTTGTCCGATCTCAGGCAACAGGTGCCGAAGTGGGACTTCACCAAGCAGATTGATGGGCAATCCAACCAAGAGAGCCGCCTCCTTCGGATGCAAATGCCTCCATTGACCTGCAAGATCTGGATGTGCGGATTGGATGACCACCATGTGAACTCCTCGCAATTCCAATGTTTGGGCATTGAACGAGGGACGACACCCACTTGGGCAGGGCCCACAAAGATTCCCCATGCTGTGAAGGAGGGTAGGGCATTTACCCTCCAAGTTCAACGCAAGGGAGTGAATGCCATCAGTGTAGTGATGCACCAGGTCCCACTCATCAGCATTAAGAAGCAGTTGATGCTCCTCATCCAAAGGCCAGCAAGGCCAAGTGGGGATCAATTGGTTGACCACATCAAATTGCCCAAGAGCTGGAAAACATTGGATCTCTGGTAGAGGAACTAGGCGGGGTAGAATCAAAGCCCACCATCTAGTGCGATTTGATGCCCAAGGAGTTTGAAGATGAAGAACTTTGGAGACCCAATGAGAGTTGGTGAGCTCACAATAGCGCTCAAGTGTCTGAAGCACTACCGAATCTTGTCCAGCGGCCTGAACGCATTCGATCAGGAGAAAGGAGGCACTCGTCAGCCATGCTATGTTGATAATGTCGAAAAAGGTGTGCGCCCGTTCGTCCATGAAGTGGCGCTTCGGCCCCAGAGAGCTAAAGGGCTGGCACGGCATGCCAACCACAAAGCCACACCGCAGGGGTCCCATTTGAACTCGAATTTCTTTTTGGATCTTCAAATCGGACAAAGATCCCTCTAAAACACAAGGAAACTGGTTTTGTCGCAACAATTCACAAGCTAGAGGGGATTTGTCCACTGCCAAAACCGGTGTGAATCCGGTGCTGGAGACACCGAAAGCCGAGCCACCGAGTCCGGCGCAGAGTTCGGCAAAGCGCTGCAATCCAGTGAAAGGATTTCGATGCTAATCGCCTCAGCTGTCGGGCACAAAACCACATGTGCCTCCTCAACCAAGGGCACCCACATGTAGAAGCTGCGAAAGGCTCCTTGCTCCGCAGCAACATCAACATAGAAGATCTGGTCCGTCACCGGATGAACCCAATGCCCCTGATCAGCGCGCAGCAGGACATTGACGGGATGTCCTGTGTCTGCTGGCCCTAGCGGCGCCCAAATCCACTGGTCCATTGCACTGAACCCTCAACCTTCAGCCGACTCGGGTAACCACTGGAAGGCGTTGAGCCGAAACCTGGGTCGCTATATATACTGGAGTGTCAAACAAGAATCCCGGAACCCGGAAAATCCCGGTACTTGTCTGCATGTACCACACAGGGTCTGAAGATGAATCTAACTGGGTCGGTATTGATATGTATCAATGTCACGCATCTATTATATGCAGTTCACATCTGCTCAGTCCAGCAGGGGACTGCAGGTTCTACTCCGGCCGCACGTACGTGTCAGTTGAGTCACTCCTCAGTGTCTACCTCTTCCTTCAGGTGAAGCACTGACCAGAACCATTCCAAACCCACGGAACGGGCCGAGTTAAGCACCTCCTGACCTCGCTCCACGACCGTTCGGGCGCCTCTTTGGGCGATGGCGGTGGTGGAGGCACCGGTGGAGGCATCGGTGGCACCTCGGGAATGCAAAGGAAGAGGCCACAGTGGTGTGTTGCTTTGCACCTTCTTCAGAAGGTTTATCGATATGTAAACCAACTTTAGGTATAGTTCAGGTCCAATTGCAATGTCCTCTCCATTCAACCAGTATTTCATCTCCATGCCGTGCGGACACGAAAGCACCCACCCACGGTGACAACCAATGAATCACTGGAAAGCGCGATCCGCACTGTCGACCCTGCAGGTCCCAAGGCAGAACCATGCGGACCGCGAGCGACATTCATCGAATAGGTGTGCTCTTCTCACGCTTTTTCCATCTTTTTCCAGCAATCTGGGTCTTTCAGACTTGCACCACTGAACATCGGTAGAAAGAAGAACTCGTTCAATGCATCACCCGGGCCTGGGTGTTTTCCTCGCCTCAAAACCGTGGACACCAACGATCACCGCCCTCGTCACTCGTGCCTGGGCCGCCCTCGGTGTCTCCCCGCCCGAAACGGTGCCTGGAGCGACGGCGCTTCGCAGGGATCCGAGGCCGACCGGTCAGACCCCGGATCTTCGGACCTCGATCCTTGGGTCGTCACCGATTGATAGAAGTCGAAGTCTTGAAAGCGGATCCACCATACCGAACCTGGGGCACGGTGATTGAAGACTATTTAGGCTTGCAGGGTCCACCGAGAAGGTGCCAGTGGAGGGGGAAGAAGTGCTCTCAACACTTCCACGGAGTTCATCGATGTCTTTTATCGATCGGTGTTGGAGCCGGAGAGGTCACTGAAATGGGCGGAGTTCATCGAGGAAAAGGCCCAACGCACATGTGGGGAATGAACATTTACCTGAAACAATGCCACTGTAACAATGTGGGTATGAGAATGTGAGTATGATTTTTCTAGGGAGGCGTCACTTGCCAGGTACAGTCATGACTTTCAAGGTCCACGCGTGAAGCAACTCTTCATCGGAAGCCCTGCCAGGTGAGGTTCTCAAAACGTATACCCTCACCGCCGTGGAGAAAGACCACGGTGTGGAGAAGGGCCAAGACTGACAAGCCCAGGGTCAACATCCAGAAGATGGACAACCCCTGGAAGAAAAACATCGATACTTCCTTCTGGAAGCAAAGAAGCTCAGTCTACTTCCTGAGTGTTCTGGTTGTTTTGTGACGAACCAACACTCACGTCACTGTGCTGTTTCGTCTCGTCACTGCTGTTGCGCCTGGTCGCCAAGGGCTCCACAGAGGGAGTGCCGCCACCTGCAAGTTGGCTGAGTGAGTTTCAATGCGGGATGCGCGAAAAGCTGGAGCGACCAATTTGCGAACATCATGGAGAAAATAGTAAAACATACAATGTCCCTGTCCCGGCGTTTTGCATCAATGCTTGAAGATCCAATGAACGAGGGCGGCATTGGGGCGAGGGATTGCATTTGTTCCCTATAAATAGGTGATTCACATTGCAAAAATGATATGCAAACGTGTATACATAAATTAGATCGTAAGTGCTCACGCATGTTGTGCACTTTGATTGTACAATTTTTGTCTAAAACATTGAAAGCGATACAAGTGACAATTTCATTTAATATAATCTCATGTTTATCACATGTTTACAGTGGTGGCCTTGTTTGGAAGAAATACGTGGTCCACTGTAGGTCGAAAGGTGCTGCGGCACATGTGGCTAACCGGTTGAGAATATTGGTGGAGACATCAACAAAGTCCAAACTAAACAGCTGACCACCCTGTGGGTCCAGGAATTGCGAAGGGTATGACTTTTAAGCTTATCACGCATGAGATCATCGTCACTCACCAAGGTATGCGACATCGGGATGAAGGATGGGAACCAAGCAATGTTGACTCATGAGACATCGTTCTGCTCCCGTTCTGCTCCCTCCAACGAATCAACCTCAAAGAACATGCCTTCAAGAAACTTCAGTGCTAGCATTTTGGTCTATCCAATGACCAGTAACGGTGGATGATGATAGTCAGTCAGGCTGCCGGCCTTTCTCTAAAATGGTGATGCTCTTGTTCTGGGTCTATACAGGTGAAACACCCAACCCTTTCATAGGGCTGTCCCCTTTGATTCAAGATGATTCAAGCCATGGAAATTGAGACACCAAAAGCTCCGATTTAAAGCACTCGCGACGCAGCCGACGGCTTGCCATCCACCGAAACGGTTTCGCTTGGACCAAGGAGACGCTTGGACCATCCGTGCATTTGTCACCTACTTGAGACCGAAGATGAAAAAGTCGTCTGACAAGAAGCTAGTAGTAACAAGTGCCACGCTACTAGTAACAAGTGCCTTACTAGTAGTAACCTAGAAGCTGTATATAGTTGAAGTTTTTAGATTCTGTTTATCCTTTTCAGAGTGCCGCTAAGTAGCCTCTCGTGGCGCTTGTTACCCCCTCCAAAAAAACTTCTCCACTTCCGGACATGGGTCAAAACAGTTGTCAATCACCGGACGAGCAAGAAATCGCTCGGGGTCGAAGCCTCATCTCCATGAAGTGCTCGGTTTCGCCCTGCAACATTGGTCGGATGGTCCCACCAAATGACGGTCCCCGGCGCAGTTCTGCGCCGGCTTCGTCGGACACCACACCGCGTGGTTCTGGGCAACGACGATGGGCACACACGGGAGAAGGCTCAAGCTTGGAGAGGTGTGGTGGGGTTGTGAGATGACGTTCTTTCAGAGTCTCCTAAGTCGCCTAAGGGTTGTGCTAAATCAAAAGACCTCCAACAATCAACAAGTGTCGAGCGGTTGGAATGAAGCAACAGGTTAGGTCAAGTGGGGCTGTTAACCAAACTTGTGGCCCAGAGGGGGGTGGCGAAAGCTAAGCAAAGAAACAACGCTGGGGCTCTTTAGGCAGCAAAAGCCTGGCCGGGAATCCCAACATGCCATGGCCAAGGGAAAAGGAGAGTGCCAACAGCGCCCCCCCAATACGACCCCGACACAGCCAACACATGGCAACACACAAGCACCCCAGCAACCGCAGCAGCAGCAGCAGCAGCAACAGCCACAACAACAATAACTGTAACCAGCAGCGGCAGCGGCAGCAAGCAGAAGCTACCAAGCAGCAGCAGAAGCAGCAGCAGGAGTAGCTAGCAAGCAGCAGCACCAGCTACCAAGCAGCAGCAGCAGCAGCAGGAGCAGCTACCAAGCAGCAGCAGCAGCTACCAAGCAGCAGCAGCAGCAGCAGCAGCTACCAAGCACCAGCAGCATCAGCTACCAAGCAGCAGCAGCAGCAGCACCAGCAGCAGTAGCAGCAGCAGCAGCTACCAAGCAGCAGCAGCATCAGCAGCAGCTACCAAGCAGCAGCAGCATCAGCAGCAGCTACCAAGCAGCAGCAGCAGCAGCAGGAGCAGCAGGAGCAGCTACCAAGCAGCAGCAGCAGCAGCAGCAGGAGCAGCAGGAGCAGCTACCAAGCAGCAGCAGCAGCAGCAGCTACCAAGCAACAGCAGCAGCAGCTACCAAGCAAGCAGCAGCAGCAGCAGTAGCAGAGAAGCAGCAGCAGCAGTAGCAGCAGCAGCAGCTACCAAGCAGCAGCAGCTACCAAGCAGCAGCAGCATCAGCAGCAGCTACCAAGCAGCAGCAGCAGCAGCAGCAGCAGCTACCAAGCAGCAGCAGCAGCAGCAGCAGCTACCAAGCAGCACCACCAGCTACCAAGCAGCAGCAGCAGCAGCAGGGAAAGAGTGAGCTTTCCTTAGAGTCTTTCGTGCCCCAACATTTGGTCTCGAACAATAGCACATATAGGTGCTGCCTGAATAATTGTAGAAGGGCGACGTGGAAAGACAGATATATCTGATATATATATATATGTTTTTTCCACGAATAAATGCTGACGATGCAGCCAGCAGCGGTGTGCATGATTGACATCTAGGGGTTGCATGCGAACATGCGTCAGCGACCGAAGACTCCGTCGCAACGCTTGTGCATGCTCCCTGTCGCTCGAAGATGGAACGCGGACTACCATGAGTGAAGCAAACAGCCCGTTCAAACATCGTACTGGGTTCTGTCATTCATGTGTGTAGTAAGTGTCATCTTTTGATCTGCATGGATAGCGGATAGTGCATTCTGATTTGTACTCTTGGGGGTTGTGGGGTGGGTACATGCCTGTACAAACTTCTTAAGGATGTAATGAAATTAGCATCGTTTCACGACTCAGAGGGAATGCAACACTCTCGATTCTAACGAATAGGCTTTCTTCAGCACCAACAGCAGCCAACAACCCCAAACAGCAACAGCAGCAAAACGGAGCAGACAACAAGCAGCAGGCAGCCAGCACCCAGCAGCAGCAAGCATGCAAGCAGCAAGCAGCAGCAACCAGCAAGCAGCCAAGAGCATCCAGCAGCACCAAGCATGCAAGCAGCAAGCAGCAGCAACCAGCAAGCAGCCAAGAGCCAAGAGCCACCAGGTGCAGATGAGATGCCAGCAGCAGCAGCAGCAGCGACCAAGCAGCAGCAGGTACCGAGGAGGAGAAGGGTGGAGTTGAACCCCGCGAGGGGGGGGGTATAGTCCTGTCCTGATATATCAGGTAACAGCACTCAGGTCCTGGGCTCCCACCCTCCTTGCTAAAGCAAGACAGACTCCAGCTAGCTACAGCTAGCTTTCGTGATGTCTGGAAATCCATGTTCTTAGCCTTAGCCACCAAAGCATATACGTATTGATGAGGTCTTTGGTTTAGGGTTTAGCCATTCAGCGGAAGCATGTAGGAGGACAAAATTGATCGGACTAAAGTATAATGAGGGTTTAAATCTCTGACCAGTCGTTCTCCAAAGCATTGGCAAAACAGTCATTTTGGAGTATAAATTGACACAATGTGCTTTGTTTGTACAGGAGAACCGCTGATTGTTTTGCGAAGTCTTTTTGTGTAGTTCTTTCTTGTGTGTATCCCGCTAGCGCCTGCATGTTTGATAATGTACGTACCTGATAGAAGGAAAGCAATGCGTTTCGATCTCTTCAGCGATGTCTTTCATGTCACACGAGGGTCCCGGTGTGTATGCAAGTCTGCGCAGGGTGATATATGGCCTACGATTAGGGACCATGTCCAAGGAACAGGCCTGATGGCATGATCACTCTCATGTACTTGCATGTGTTTTTTCGCTGAATGGCTAGAGGCTAAGCTGTCCTCTAACATGTATCCATACCAATCCATACTGTATACTGTATACATTAGGCACCTCAAACATGAACAGCTGCCACAACATCAGCTCGTTTGAGCCCGCGGCTGTTGTAAGCCGCAAAATGCGACATCACCAAGGAGAGCCCGTTTATTGTTTTGAGCAACCGGTACAGGGCCGAGCGCTTCGCAGCTGAATCAATGGTGAGTCCTATGATTGCTATCACACGATAGATGAGTCCGTCGTACAACGCTGGGTCGTACGCTGCCCCTTTGGGCTGCGCCAGCACTCCAAGAGTGTGTATGCGGGCGAAGCACTTTGTTGCGATGCGAGCCAAAACTCGAAGGGCAAGTGGGTGCCGTCGATGAGGTTCTCATGTCCGCAAAAGCCTCTTTGGCTTATCAGCAAGTCGGGAACGCGATTTCCGTGCCGCATGCCCTGTTAGTGCTGCTGTCAGCCCTTGATTCGATCATGAAAGCCAACTGCAACCTTCGTAAAGCCATTTACGAGTGCTGGTTAGATCGTGTCTCGAGCTTCAACAGTGTGGTCATCGCGGACGGTCAATTCGTGGTGATTTGCAAAAAGGCCCATGTCCTCAGTGCCATGAAGATTGTGCCACCGGAGGTCACCACTCCGGATTATGTGACCTGGAAGATTGTGAGCATTGCCAACGGTTCCGCCATCGACGTGTCATTTCCTCCGACCTGGTCTGCTAAGGATGCCTGTTCGATTTTCACATGGAAGCACGACATCAGTCGACATGTGTTTCTTCGACATGAGGATTTCCCCAATATTATGCAGTTCACATTGCCGGACTTAGCTAGCATCGTGTGTGAGTGCCAGGTCTGCCTTGACGGTCATCCGTTCGCTGAGGTGTCCATGAAAAACTGTGCAGTGCCGCTTGACTCTGACATCCATGCCTTCGTTTCACGAGTCCTGTCCAGTCTGCCTAAGGTCTTTGAGGCGCCGTCTTCAACTGTCCTTCGGTGTATCTCCCAATCCGACCATCGTTGTGCTGTGACTAAGGTACCCAAAGCTTGGACTTTGCAGCAAATTGTAGACCAGGTTTTCGTGCCGTCTGCAGCTGGAGCACCTATTGTCTTGTCTCCCAAGAGCCAGTGCAGTGTCTCCAAGTCAACCAATGCTGCCACAATGTTCGGTCTGTCTTGTGTGTGGGTCGTGTCTCACAACATGACCCCTGCATTTGACCTGTCAGGTGATGATGTTTGTGACTTGATCTCGCCGACCATGCCTTTCCCTATTGCTTTGCCGCGCGATGGGGTTTTGGAGCAGCCTGTGCAACTTGGCTTTGATCAGATTGTCACGTCGCATTTCTTCAGGCAAGCTATGTTCGTCTCAGAGACCCACCTTGCTGTTCGGGACGACTGTATCCCTACCTGGTTTGCTGTTGATGTGCCATCCATGGTGTTTTCGCTGCCGATTCGAAAAAGGCAACTTGTTCATGATGATGAGGTACACATTCCTCTGATCGCCAAGCGTCCACGACACCATTGCATCGCTCCTGATCAGGCTATCGTTGGATTCCTTCTGCCTCAGCGACCTGCAAACCAACCGTGGGTGGTGGGGCGCACTGGATCTCGCTCCTTTTGTGCATTAGTTGTCCAACATCCGGAGAACTCACTGATTGTTCAGTTTGAGGGCCAACAGTACCTCATCTCCAAAATCAATGGGCGCCGACCAAATGCCAACTTCGATGGACTTCGTCATGCCGACATTCTTGACTTAGCCTTGCAAGGACCTGTCCATGCCGGAGGACACCATCATGCTGGCCCCCAGTCGCTCCCCTCCGGAGCCTCCTTTGAAGCACGATGTGAATTTTCGGTGAATACTTCCGGGTGGCTTGCGCAGGATGAACTTGTGTTCTTTACCCAGCAAATCCAATGGGTCAATCCCGATTTTGGATTTTTCACTCCAGTTGTGAAGTGGGATAGAGAGCTCGAATCCTTTGACGAAGACTCTTATGGGGAAATCTCTGTTCCAAACAACCGACTCACAATCATTCCTGTGCTGGCAGGCAGCCACTGGGCCGCAATCGAGATTAACCGGGTCAGCCATCAAGTTCAGGTTGGTGCCGTTGGATTTCCAGGGCCCTTTTTACCACGTGTTGCTGCAGCCATCGCCCGTGTCTTGGACTTGACTCCCGACATGCTCCATTGCGAAGCTATTGCACTGCCGGATTTGCCACACATGTGCGGGTGGCTCCTGCTGCGAAGATGGATCACCCTTTCGCAAATGTCAGACATGCTTCCCCCCCGCTGAAGATGGTTTTGGGACTCTGCCCATTGACAAGCAACAGCTCGTCAATGATGTGATCACGAGTGCTATTGAGGACTGGATGCGTGCCGACATTCACCTGGATGATTGGCTGGTCCCATCCAAGCTGCGCAGGGCCTTTTTCGTCCACCTTGCTCAGAACTCCCAATTTGGTGAGCCTGTGACCAACTTGCGGCTGTTCGTGCACTTCCAGGATTCGGACGATCCTCCACCCGACCGGGTCAGTCCGTTGTCCTTGATTCATCCTGCCATGCCAGAGTTCCATGTCTTGGGGCGTCTCTTGCACATCAGGGATCACCCGGGATGGCTTGCTTCTGATGAATTGGATTTTCTCTTGGATTTGCTGCGACGGCTCTTCTTTGATGAGCTTCTTTGTCCACCGTGTTGGTGGGATTCGAGGCGCAGGGTTCTGGTCTACTTTGGAGGCCTCATGCCTGATTTCCGTTTTCATCAGAAAGTCACGTGGTTCTGCATCATTGATTCCACTTGGGTCCAAGTTGACATGCGCCTCACTGCGGAGGACGTTCGCTTCTTCTTTTGTGCAGCACCTCCTCCGCTTTTTGCTGCTGCAGAGTTGATTGTACAAGCCATCATGAATAGCCTTGGGTTGGCCAGAGGGACATGTCAGACTGTCATGATTCCTTTTCTCGCTCCGGAGAACTTTTGTGGTTGGTCTTTGATTCATGGCCTTTACGTCCGGCGTGACCTGCGGTTGCCTGATTCGACCATCCCAATGCTTGCCATCCTGCGTGCCTCACGGCACCATGTTGTCTTGAATGAGCTCAACACTGCTGCAATCGACCAGTGGGAACGGTCCGAAGCTCCTAGTGACTTGATTGATTTTGCTTTCGATGCCAGGCAAATCTTCCTTGTCCAAATCTTGCAAGGCCGTTGTGCGTCCTCCATTGGTGCTGTGCAGGGGGAATCAATGCCCCTGACCCTGCTGCGAGTCGCGGATCTGCCTCTAGCATCCCAGCTGGCTCTACTGCTCCGGATCCTTGGACTTTGCAGGATCCCTGGTCCCGCAAGCCGAAGAAACTCTTCTCAACAAAATGGGAGGACCTCCTGCTACCGGAGTCCCACCCCATCGTGTGCGATGCTGGCAAGCCCTTGCCTCAAACTCACCGCCTTCAAGCGGTTGCCAGGCGCAACGGCGCCATCCTTGCCACAAAGAGTGCAATACCGGAGCTTGTCCGGGCCAATCCGACTGGCCCTACCGCTGTCATTCTGCCGCAGGCGGATATCGCTTCGTTCGGTGACTTTGCCAAGAAGATCCAAGGGCCATTCGAAGTAGTGCTTCATGATCCCTCACTGCACGCTGACTACAAACGCCTTGTGTTGGTCTTGGCGTTGCATGGAAAGATCAGCTTCCAATTGCCGAAGCCCACCATCGCCCTCACGACCACGGAGGTCGTAGAGATCGTAGCCGAAGTTGACTCACGTGTGCTTTCTGCTCATGAACTGGAAGCAGTCAAGGCTGCCCCACTTGAGTTTATTCGTGGTAACATTTGGCAGTTGCACCCAGACTTCAAGGACAGTCTTTCCTTCTATGCTCTCAGGACCGGCCGCCACCCGGCCGCTTCCAAGGCCGACATTCAGTGGCAATGCATCCTCAAAGCTCCTCAAGCTCACCGGAAAGCTTTGCTGAAATCAAGCAGGATGCTTCCTGTCATGTTGAGGGATTTCCTTGACAAATCCCCTGCCAAGAAGGACCACACGGTGGTGCCACGCTTTTGGACTCCATCCGCCAGGGAGCTTGGTGAGATTCGTATCATAATCAGAGAAAATGAGGGATTTGCTGGTCTTGTCATGACTCGCAGGGGGATCGCTTGTCGGGCATGGGATACCCACATCGCGGCTGTCAGGACCGCCGTCCTCCCAAATGATGCTAGAATCACGGCAGATAACATAGCTGTTGTGCCGAGATTTTCTTTCAGCTCCACTGGTTGGCCGCCTGCTCTTGAACCGAAGGCGGTCGTTTCTTCGACCCTGCAAGCAGTTGGCAAGGCCCCCATCCCGACAAAAAGGCCTTCCGAGCCGGCGGCGTTCATGGGTGGGTCATTGCATTCCAGGAGAAACCGTCGATCCTCAGATTCACCCTTGAAATCAACAAAGAGACTTTTGAAATTCTTCTGGTTGAAGATGAGCTTGTCCCTTTCAACAAGGCTTCGTCTCGTGCTGCCAATGCCGGTCGAAAGAACAAGAAGAAGGAGGAGGCCACCAATGATCAGAACTTGCCGCAAGCTGAGCCCACCCGAGGTTCTTCGAATGCCGCATCGACTCATTTTGCCTTCGATCCTCAAAGGACTCTTGACTCCCAGAGTCTGAAGACTCTCGAAGAGAAGTTCGACAGACTTGAGACTAGGCACGATCGCATCGAGAAGAAGGTCGATGACCGTTTTGCTGACATCCAGTCAAGCCTGCGCCAGCTGCTCCAGGCTTCGTCCTCAGCCCATCCCCGTGAACCTTCAGGCGACACACCGCCACCGAAGGTGCCAAAACATGACTCTCAGCTGTGACAGCCGCTTCCGGAGGCACATGTTGCCCCTTGCTTGATCGTTGGTTTTTCACTGTCTCTGTGCCTGCTTTCGCAGTCTTTTTGGACTTTCTCTGTCTGGGCTGTGCCTCCCCTTGGGGTCGCAATCTCTCCGATTGCCAGTCGCTTTTTGCCTCCTTTCGCCCTCGTCATATGGACTTGGTGCTTTTGCTCTCCTCCGTGCAGAGCTTTCTTCAAAGCTCTTCTGTGCCTGCCGGCCTTGTGGACTTTTATAGTTGATGATTGCCGTCCTTCGGCTTTGTGGGTTTTGCGTGGTCGTTTCCACCTTGGCCATTCGTTGATGCATTTCGCCAATTCACGATAGAGACCTTTTCGCATGCGGCAAAACCGG
Source organism: Durusdinium trenchii (assembly GCA_963970005.1). Taxonomy (NCBI): domain Eukaryota; class Dinophyceae; order Suessiales; family Symbiodiniaceae; genus Durusdinium; species Durusdinium trenchii. The sequence continues at coordinate 227,945 of CAXAMN010006446.1, read as the reverse complement.
TGTTCGTTGGCACGCGGCCTTCTGATGTGGGTGTGGACAAACCGTAAGTTTTGTTTTGACTTTGATGCTTCCCTGGGTTTTCCTGGTGAGGGCCCCTCGTGTTCAACCAATTTGTGGTCTATTTCCACTCTCAATGTTGGAAGTCTCAAAACTTCGAACTTCTGGAAAGCTAATGATGACCAAGTTTATTGTTTGCAAGAAACGCGTATTGGTAAGAACAACTGGAAAACTTCCCAAGCTGCCGTGGCAGCCACTAACAAGACCTTGTTTCATGGCGACCTCCTTGCGGGAATCTTGAGAAATGATGGCCACCACATTACTATGCACGGGGGCACAGCTATTCTGTCCTCCGATGTCATTGCTAGGCCCTTCTCGGTTGACGAAGACGCCTCGGGAATGTATAAGTCTCTCTATTCTTCCAAGAGAGCCAACGCTTGCTGGATTCAAGCCACACCATCCATCCGGGTCCTCGTCTTTTCCTTTTATGGGAAGTCCGGTGCTTCTGCTAATCATGAGTTGCTTCAGCAGAATGACAAGCTCTTGGCTGCCATGTTCGAAGTTGCCGCACAATTCGGCGATATACCTGTTATCGTAGCCGGTGATTTTCAAACCCTCCCTCTTAATTACCCCAGTGTTGTTGGTGCTGTTCACTTTGAGGGCTGGTCTGATCCGTTGGTCACGGTCGACCAATTTGGGGAACCACATCGACCGGTTACTTTTTCGAAAGATCGCACCTTTACCGCTTTCGGTGAAGGTAACTCATCAATCGATGCCATCATCATGAATAAAGTCGCCTTTGCGGCCTTGAAGTCTATTGATGTGGTTGAATCCTTTGACATGCAACACAGGCCCATCAGAGCCTTTTTTCATTGGGAGCCAATCTGTCAAGTTGGGACTGTCCACTGCAAGTTCGCCCCGCTGGAACATGATAACACCATCCGTCCGACGGGGAAGGACAGGTGTGAAGCAAACTTCAACGCTTCTACTTTGTGGAGCTCGTGTTACCAAGACAAAGTGTGCACTGCCGAGTCTTTTGACCAGAAGTGGAAAGCGATTAATGAGTTTTGCCTTCATTCCCTTCTCGAAAACGGGGCCAAATGGGGGTATGGAAGACGTGTTCGGGGTGAACTCCCTTGCTTTAAGAGTAAGCGTTTTTTTCCTGGGCAAACCCCCTCCGGAGCCGCCATTTCGTTCAAAGCCTCCAGACTCTATAATACCCTCAATCGTTTGTGAATTGTTCACGAGGACCCAAAGGTTTCCAAAGAAACATGCTGATCTTTTGATCTACCACAAAACGGCCAGGAAAGTGTGGTTTGCTCTGCAGGATCTTGGCTCACCCTTTGTGTGGCCGAGTGCAGTGCACCCTTCTCTTGTTGACATCCATCAAAACATCACTTGGATTAAAAACGAAATCGAAGAGTGGGAATTGCACCATAAGCAAAGCCGAATAAGTGCCTGGAAGTGTAAGATTCAGGACTCTTCTGCTGGTAACCTCAAGTTCATTTTCCACCACCTTCGTAATAAAACCAGGGATGAGCCGACCAATATGGTCCTTGATCCGCAAGGGAACATCATTTTCCATCCTCAAACTGCAATTGCAACCATCAACAGCAGATGGGACGACATTTTCAGCGCCAACGTCCTTCACGAGGACCCTGTTCGCATGTTAGAAGTTGTTTGGCCTTATTTGGATCACGGCATTCAAACTTTTGACCTCCCTCCCCTCACTGGGAAGGACATCTTTAGTACTATCCAGAGCCGCAACCCAATGGCCGCGGCCGGACTCGACGGCTGGCGAACAGCTGATGTCCAATGTCTGCCCTTGAGCTGCTGTGAAGCCATAGCATCTTTCGTCCGTGACTTGGAGGATGCTTATGACTCCGACATTCCAAGTGTTCTTGCATGCGCGAAGCAGATTATTTTGCATAAACCTGGGCCTGCTAGCCCTCTCAATAAGAGACTTATCACTGTTCTTCCCCCTCTTTTTCTGGCCTATTCAGGCACCAGATTTAGACAACTGCAGGAGTGGCAAAACACAGTTTTTCCTGAAAACCTGTGCGGTGCCATTAAGAACAGATTTATGTCTCAAATTAGTGTAGGCCTACGCCTGGAAATCGATGAAGCTAAGTGTAGTGGTGAACATCTTGTTGGAATCAAATTGGATCAATCCAAGTGTTTCGACAGGATTGTGCCAGCATTTGCAGCCGCCTTGTTTCTCGCGTTTGGCATGCCGAAAGGTGTGGTAAACATGTTCCTCAAACTCTATCATGGGTTGACCAAGCACCTCTCATTTCGGGGTTGGACTGAGAAGACTCCGACAACTGCTGCCAATGGCGTAGCCCAGGGATGCAGTCTGTCACTTCTCGCCATCAACGCCTATATGGCGGTGTGGTCTAAGTTTGTGAGCTTGATACCTGGCATCTCAGCTAAAGCTTTTATCGATGACGCGTATTTGTGGACTAGGATCACAAATATCCATAATCTCCGCATTGCATTTGAAGTTTCTCAGAAATGGAACGAATTGGTGGGTCAGCAGCTTAACCCTTCCAAAAGTTCCTTGTGGGCAACGTCTGCTGACGCTAGAAGTGTGGCTAAAGCTGTTTTTGGGGACATACCACTTGTCAAGGAGTTTGATGCGCTAGGGACAAAAATCTATACATCCGAGCGCTTGTCATACCTTTTTGACGATGCCAAAGTTTCCAAAATCTCTATGGATATCAAGAATATTTCTGCCCTACCGGTCCCTACAAAGGTTAAGCATAAGTTGCTAGCTATGAAAGTCATTCCCCAGTTTACTTTCGCGGCTGATATCTCTTCTATAACCAAATTGAAAGTGAAATTGCCACTGCACTATGGGGCCATCGCCCCCATTGGCGATCTAAAGGCCTTGTTTTCACTTTGTTGTCGCAACCCTGCTATGTGGAGCCCCTGATTGGTCGTGCTTATACAGCTGTGCGAAACTTTTGGAGATTCATTCACCAGAATCCAAGCTCTCTGGATGGCCTGCGGAGCCTTTTCCATGAATCCCTCAAGAATAAACATAGTTTCCTTAAGCACATCACAGATGCCTTGCGTGTTTTCCACCTTGGGTTGTTCCCCAATTTGCAGGTTGGTATTGGGTCGCATCGGTTCAACATTCTCGATGTTCAGCTTCGTGACCTTAAGCCTTTTCTTCTTGTAATGGGAAGACAGCAGGCCTATGAGAAAGTCAGTTTCCGAACTCGAAAAGATGTCAAAAGACCCACGGGTTTGCTTGATTTCAGCCTCTCTAGTTGCTTCCGTAGAAGGTACCATCAGGTTCCGGGTGAGAGTTCTTTGATCCCCCACTTTGAATCTCAGCAGGTTGGGTGTACAATCACCAACGACCGTAGATGTGCAGCCGGGTTTACTGACACCCCCATGTGCCGTTTCTGCAACCAAACTAAGGAATCTCTCCTCCACATTGTGGAGGAATGCGACTCGGTGCCTCCGCACCTCCAATTAGGTCCACTGCACGAGTTGGGACCAAACTTTGGAGGTTTAGGCCTCGTTGAGCACCCCGTAGCCCTGTGTGACTTCAGACTGCAGCCGATCTCGCTGCCTGAAATTGTCCCATTTTTGCCTGCTAGTCCGTGCCGCAATTTGTGGACTGATGGATCACTTGTGCTGCAAGATTCCTACTGGCTGCAAACTGCAGCTTACGCTGTTGTTGACGAAGCAAGACAAGTTGTGTCAAAAGGCCGTGTGAACCATTTTGCTTTGTCTTCATTTACTGCAGAACTCTTCGCAGTTGTATGTGCCTTTGCAACTTCGAGTTCACCGGTGGTCATTTTTACTGATTGCAAGACGCTTGTCAACATGTTTCATGAGTTATTGCAAACAAACGTGATTCCTCTTGATTGGGCTCATAGACAGTGGTGGGTTTTTCTGTGGAAACTGTTTTGCGACCGACGATGCCTTGTTGACTTGCCTTGCTCCTTGATTTGGATGCCTGCACATCAGTGTGATGACGTTCCGTTAGCCGATATTGATGACACCGTTGCTCAAAAAGTGGGCTGGCCTGTGGGTCACTTGATCTGCAACAGGTTAGCTGACAACGCTGCCAAGTCGTTAGCATGGGAATTGGCTCCCGTCCTCCCGGCTGCCTACAACCAACTGCAACACGAATGTTTTGCGAGACAAGCCGGCCTTGCAAGGCTGAACCAATTCATTGGTTGCGATTGCCCAGTTAAGAACGTGTATACCACAAAAGAGGAAACTTCCGATGTGACCACTTTGAACACGTTCGAAGCTAGATTTTCAGATTGGGACTGGAATCCATGCATTGCTTCGTTTCAGTGGACACCGGGTGAATCACATGATCTACGTGAAGAGTGCTGACATTTGTGTTCCGAGATCGACTGTGTTACCCTCAGTTCTTTTCTTCTTGCTTTACGTTGGAAGGTACAACCTGGGCTCTCAGTTGCATATATTGAATTGGCTTTTGCTTTTGCTGCTCGAGAATATAAGCTTGAGGAAATTGCTCCACCACAGAATTTTGCCTCTTTGGCTAAGTTCATAAAGCGTGTTTGTGATACGGTCTTCAACTTGCAACGCCAGAAGTTTTTACCTGGCAAGCATGAGCGTGACCAGAGCCATTCGTGCGGGAGGGCAATTCCACGTGGCGCTATCTTTGGTGCCCGACCCTTTTTCTCCAGGGCGGAGCTTCAAGGTTTTGCCAAACTCATTATGGAGGGCGGTGGACGTACCCTCAAAACCTGGCAGTTCGATTTGGATCTTTGTCGTGTTTAATTCGTTTTGGGGTGCATTCTCTTTTGTACAAACTCTCATCGTACCGACCAGTGTGTCACCGATGATGCCGTAATACGCGGCAAGACAGATGGAACAGCTGCCACAACAACAAACCCTTAGACTGAGACTGGTATCAACCAACTATATAATTAAAGTCAATATATTGGGATTATCCTGTCCCAGTGAATCCCCAATGACCATATTTCTTCGGCCACAACCGAGGGGATGTCCATTTCCTTCGGTCCGTGGCGGGTTTTGCCTCGGTGTCTATTCACCGGTCGACCGTGTGAAAAACGCAGCGGTCTCCCGCGCCTGCAAAGCCGGTGACGGGAATCCAAAGGTCTTCCTGTCCACGGTGGGCAGGAACGGAGCTGATGCATGGAGGTTTCCAAGACCAAACCTGGGTCAAACTGAACTTAGCTAGGGAGGATATGCATGTTTTTGTCCAACGAATGCACCGCTCGTCTGGGGAATGATCGTTGATTTCGCCAAATTGACTCACACGGACCTCGGGGGAGTTGTTGTTCTTTTCGCTTCGCTTCGCTCATTGGAAGAATCTGGAGAATCGGAGAAAAAGAACACGTGAACATGCGTGCATTATGTATATAAAACAATGCATGTGAAGGCTCCCAGTGGTTCCTTCCATGTTCGACATCGTGGTGCCGTGTTCCTCGATGACTCTCTCCCTCAAAAGGTGTTGTTGTCTTTACTCCCTCCTAGAAGCAACAACAACAACCACAACAAGAAGAGCAATCAAGTGATGTCACCGGATATCAGACTGTGTGAAGTTTAGTCGTTCTTCAGAGTTGGAATCCCACTGCATCGATCAAAAACTATGGACCTACGGGCGTCGGACCACGTATTGTGGGAAGTGCCAATTCCAAATTGGGGGTGAGGTTCAACTTGAGGAGTCGCCAAGAAACCCGTACCTCGTATCTGGTGCAAAGTTGAAAAATGTCATCACAGTTGGACAGTCAATTCCCAGCCTTCCTTTTTTGAATATCCCAAATTAATGATGAAGAAAACACAAATTAAATTCCAATATTGAGCTACTTTCTGAACAAACGTGTTGCTCCGAAGATGAACATCCGTTCCCCAGAATTCCCTAGGGCTCCTGTCCCATCTCCTCAGGCTCGGTGGTATTCGACCCCCCTGGCACCCACCCCACCGAACCGTTTCCGGAGGGGGGCGGCCAGGAGCCACCTCCCGGGCTCGTGCTCCGCGCGGAAACACCTGGGTTGCCGGAAGACGGCGGCACGGGAGGCAGGGATGGGCCCTCCAAGCTGAAGAAAGGGACACACCCATGCAAACGCTCCGTGAAAACGGGGTCTTTCCCGGTCCCTCAAAACATATCAAAACGTATACCCTAGAGCTCCAGTCGTGCCCCTCACGTTCGGTATGACTGGACCCTCGAAATCACCCCAGTCCCACCTTCGAAACGAAGGTACGACTGGAGCCCCAGGGATACTTGGGCGTGTTGAGGGTCCGGACCGCTGACCTAAGGATTTGGCCCCTGGCCCTTCCCCTACTGAACCAGAGGGTCCAGGGTCTCCTCTGGGCAGATTGATAAACAAAACCAGCACGAGCCCGATTTGGAAGCTGATCCGGAGCATGGCAACATACATCTTCACAGGCCGTGTTTTTTTATAAGAACATCGATCCAATGGGAAGGCATACGGCCGGGGTACATGCTAGGGTTCCTACATTCATCACGACCCACAACTTATAAATTAGCTTGTTCTTCATGAGCCTTTGGGTCGGAACACGAAGACCATGCAGCATGGTCACCCTCGTGTCACCCTCGTGTCACCTCGTGTGGCCTACGTCCTACGTCGCTCGTTCTACGCTTGTTTAGGCCGGTGCGAGCCGGGTCGGGTCCGTTCGGTACCAAGCCGCGACGTAGGCGACGTCCGTCTGGAAGGAGGGTACATGAAGCCTGGACCGGAAGGTTCGGAAGGAGCCGGGACGTTGCAACAAAAACATCCTGAACACATACATGCAGGCACAAATGATGTTGTATGCGCCATGTGGATTAAGGATAAACATGGCTTATCCCATCCCATCATAAAACCCATGTAAACTAGGAAATGCCCACTTGATGGTGTCATTCCGTTTCGAAAGGTTTGTAGAAAAGGCCCGGAGCAGAAGGGACATTGTTTTGGAGGTTGCGACATTCCTTTAAAGGTTTTATCTATACTAATCAGATTCTTTTTTATGAGGTCCCGTGACCTCTGGATTTGATGCGCTTGTCGTTGGTCGGTTTTGCAATGAACTCCGGTGCAATTCCGTAACTCAGGGCTGAGGGTTCAAGTTCTTGCACTGAACTAGATGGTTTTATCCTGTCTTGAAGGTTTTGTAGAAAAGGGAAGCCAGTTTGGGACACCGTTTGGGAGGTTGCACTCTCAGCCTCCTCTAGAGTCATGCACTTTTAATTAGGGGTTGATAGTCGTAGTGGGGTCTGGTAGTGCCAGTTGTTCTCAGCGCCAATCCTCCTGTGCGCAGGGCTTGTGGTTCGGAGTTAAGCGCTGGCCAACCACGTGACCATCAACGCAAAACTGTGCAAAATTGCTTCTATACACATACACCTCGGTGGTTCATTTGTCACTGCGGCATGTCGTCTGCTCCATTTGTGGATTCTTGCTTCGCAGCTGTTGTTGGTTGCTCTTGGCAGTTTTTTGGTTTGGCATTGCCACTTCTGCGGCGATGTCTGTCTAGTGCTATGGGCGTCGCAGGCGTCTGTTGGGCTGGCCTAAAGCAGTTGCACTTGCTGGTCAATCTAGCGTCGCTTGGTTTAGTGTGATGGCTCGTGCCGTTCTTGTTGCAAGTGCGAGCCACATCGACACATACAGATCGACATAAGGACATGCCACAAAGCAGCTGTTCATCGTAGCGTGACCATGTCTGTCGTGGACTTCTGACTGCGCGTAGCGCAGATCGGCGACAGATCCCGCCATGGCCCACCCGATCCCCAACTGGGTTCGTAGACTCTTGATTAACAGAGCCACCCCAAGCCTGAAGAGGATGTCCATCTAAACTTGGGGGATTATTGGTCAAGAGTCTATACATTTAGTGATACAAATGAGATCAAATTGAGTATTGGAGCTCAGCAACACATCGATGAATGAATTCGGTCTTGCACCGCTTGACCTCCTGCTTGTACAGAGGGTCCTGCTTGATCGCACCGCCCATCTTGGATCCCTGAGTCCGGCATGTTTCCTAATTCGTTCACCAGATCCTGAGGAGTCCGACTTCTCATCCAATTCATTGGCACGTTCTGCTTAAGCACGGGTACGACGGCGGGTACGCTGCAACTTGTCCAGGGCACGTGGCTCCCCCTCAAAGTAGTCCACGCTCCAAGCTGCGTAGCAGCGGATCTGTTCCTCTGGTAGAGCTAAGGTGGCGCGTCCACGTGGGAGGCTCCAGGCTGTACGTTGAGGTGCTGAACGGAAAAGGAGAAAGGAGCGAAAGAACCTTCCACTTCTGCCAAGCAGAAGAACTATCCTACATTTCCCTCAATGCTCTTGCATGTTCCTCAACTTCATAGAACTTCACATCTTGACTTGCCATGATGGAGGCTTCGCTGATCTTGTTCGTGCACTTCATCTTGTTCGTGCCCCAAAGACACTGCACCGGGCACTGCTGCAGCATTTGCACTGTTGATTTGTCAGAAGCTGTGATTATCGACTGGCAATGTCAAAGCCACCATCTTGTTCTTTGCACAAACTTTGGATCAGAGAAACTCTGAGAGAGGACTTACCCTTGTGAAGGGTATACCCAAAAGCACAATGTTAACGTGTCAGACGCCAAATCCTGTTTGTGGATGTTTGTGGTTGCTCATCATCTATCTTCTCCCGACTCCCAACCCGTTCTTTCTGTGCCATCCCAACGGCTCCATCAAAAGCTCCTGGTCACTGCCGCCGCGCCTCCCTCGGAGGATCTCCCCGCGGCGTAGGCCTTCCTCCAGTCGTTGGGGCGACCAGTGCTCCTGGCAGGCGGAGGACGGGTTTCTCCAGTCTCAAAAGCGGGTAATAACAAAAGGGGTTGGAAGATGATGGAAGATTAATTCCCACATGTGGACTAGAGCAAAGAGTTTGGCTGCTTTGACATGTTTTGACCTATAGTTTTGATCCATCTTTTGACCCTCTTGCCTGCTCCTTTTCATTCATGGCCATGCCGGTCGTCGATCCCTTCTCAATCGGTGTCAGTTTGGCCCGATCAGCCCGATCGTCTGCACCATACCGGCAGATCTTTGGTTGATCCACCATACCGATTCATGTCGGTCTCTGGTTCTCCCTCCAAATGCTACGTTAAACACTGGAGAACCATGCTACGTCAAACACTGGAGTCCCTCACGCGGTTCCCTGCCAAAGGCGCGGTTCCCTGCCAAAATGAGGGTGGTACAACAGGAAGGGCTTTGAAGGTTTGTAGGGTCTCCTTTGTTTTTGGATATATATATATATATAAGTAAGACTATTGCCAGGAGTCGGTTGCGATGTTCAAGGAAACGTTCGGCATCAGCCCAACGATAGCTGGCTTATTCAAAGTGAATCCCTGCAAATCTCTGCAGAGTCTCCGCTTCCGAGACACACACAACTGGTTGCCGTTTTCATTTTTTCAAACTCAAAAAGAGTACGACTCATTGGGTTAAATTAACCACGGATATTGGAAATCACTGCGCACTGGATGAAACATGCACATGTTGGTTTCACCAACCCAATGCCCACCCCAGCTCCAGTTTCCCTTGGCTCCTCCCAACTCTGCCATGGAGGTCTGACCGCCTGGCGGGGGGCGAGGTCAAGGCGAGTGTGAAGCACCCAGGAAACTGACATGGACCCTGTGGGCCCCCCCCTGGAAGATGCCTTTTCCTTTACCACCCGTGGTTTTCAGGGTCCGGATCTGACCAGCGGGGTATGTTGGGCGCCATGTTAGAGCCGTTGTTCTTTTGGAATACAGGTGTGTTGGACAGGTGTGAATCAAGGAATCAACTATCTAAGCACTCGGCCTGCCCCATAGCGCCCGTAGTAAACACTTAAACCACTAAACCGAACCTGCGGAACCTGTCCACGACAAGTAGGAATTCTCGTCAGTGGGTTTCGGTTCACTGTCCATGCTTCCTCCAAACATCCATCCGAAATCCAGAAAATGCCATTCTTTGACCAGGGCCGACCAACCCAAAACCCACATGGTGCATCCAAAGCACTCCATGTATGGTACGTTGGGGTGGATTGAAAAGTGGTCAGAGTCAACATATATACAGTGTATATATATATACGGTATATATATGTTCATGTCTGTTAACATGGTATTGGAGTGCCGATGAAGCAGTTTCTGGCTCAGGCAGCACAATGTGTATCGCCAGGCAGGTCTGGTGATAGAGGTCACGTTGGTCATCCCTCCTCACATCGGGATCAATTAGTTCTAGAAGTGGGGCTATTTTCTGAATTTGTTTTCAGGGAAAATCTACAGGCATTGACTCTGCTAGAGCCTCAAGAAGGAAATGCTCAAGAACAAACACTCTTCTGCTAGATGTTTGAAGCAAATTTAGCAACTTGGTCGGTTCAACGAACATCTCGGCGATCTACACCTCCAGCGAATTGATTCTCTGGGTGTGGTTTGGCCAGGGTTTGGTGTGTGGTTCGTAGCTGCCCCAAAGAACCAACCAGGAACAATAGGAAGACCTTTGCCATCGACCAAGAACGAATTGACTGAATCAAATTGACTGAATTCTTCTGGAAACTTCTGTGGCTGACACTGAGAAAACCCCTTGAGGCCTTCAATTCAGTCGTCTCGTCTCGCGACCGCCCTTTTTCATCTCACCTAAACCGGTGAAGGAACACGTTCTGTCCAAGCGTTTAGATTGCCTATAGGTTTCAAGAGTCTTCCGAGGCACACGGTACACGCGGTGTCTCACACACACACTTTCCAAAAAGAGTGATCGATGAAGATAACTTATTTACCATTCCCAGGTTCAAAAAGACGGAAAAGACATACGCAACTATTCCAAACATTTCCAAACCAGGGAAACTACTCCCTCATCTCAAGACTTGAAGCCCCGGTCCCTCCAAACGCCTCAGAGGCCCAGCGAGCCCGGACCAGCAAGCAGCCTGACGAACGGCGCGTTACGAGCTCCCAAGAAATGGACGTGGAGCGGAAACACAAGCGATACAGAACGGCAACGGCATTCAACTCAGATGGCAAGTCGGGTTTGAGAGAGAGAGAGAGAAAGAGAGAAAGAGAGAAAGAGAGAGAGAGAGAAAGGAAGGAAGGAAGGAAGGAAGGAAGAATCGAAAAGTTCAGGGGGTCCGTAAGTTCATCCATACCGATACCCAATTCATAGTGACATCATCCCTTTCTTTGAGGTCCCCGGCATGTTTCGGTTCTTCTGGAGGAACTAACTTGTTAAGTGAGTGCAAGCCACTGCAAGGTTTACCTTGTCCCCAACCCCCCCCAAACCTTCTCCCTCATTCCCGGGTCTTTTCAAAGGTGGAATCATCATGTCCGAAGATTGGAGGATTCCGATTCGGAAGCACTCCGAGGCCACGCCCCGCGCCGGCTTTGGCCACGCCTCGGCTCCTCCGAGTGTTGGAACGAGCCAGAGGAAAGAAGAAAAGACTCACCCAAACATCCGCAAAAACTCTTATAGTGTGGATCATACGATATTATAGGGGTATAGGGTTATATCTCCCTAGGTCTTCAAACGAGCAGAAATAAGTGCTCAACCTGCGTTTCGTAGCACTTTCTTAAGAATCGAGCACTTTCTGGATAAACGAGCAGTTTTTGTAAAACGCGCAGTTTCTTGTGTGTCCCGCGCATTTTTTCAAGGCCGCACTTCGAGCGCAAAATTCCGCACACGAGCGCAAAAAAGCACACGAGCGCACTTTGGAAAACTGCACCTGTTTTTGCATTTCTTCATTTGCAGCTCGAGCACTTTTTTGCAAAACGAGCAGTTTACACCTCGAGCACTTATTTCTGCTCATTTGAAGATCTAGGTCCACTTTTCCTGGATAGCGATCCACCAGCACCCAGCGATGCGTCGGCCCGCCTGTCGACGGCCACAGCCGACCAGACGACCTGGCGACCGGTCTCTTCAAGGGTCCCCAAATGAGATGAAGCTCTTTGAGAATGACTATTATTGCAATTGGTTTGCTCAATCCTCCGTGTGGCCATCGAATTTTGGGCCACTTCTTCAGCTTGGCATTGCTTCTCATGATGGACACCCTCATGTTTGCCCAAATGAGCCCAAAGCCTCCGTGGAAACAGGCCTTTCCCGGTCTAAACAAAACGTCTGGGGATTCGGGATTAGGGTTCTTCGGGTCCAAGCTGCCCTCCGCTTCGGCTTGGCGGCCCTCCGGCCCTCCGGTGGACGCAGCCCGTCGATGGTCATCGATTCGGAAGGGCGATTCCGGTGGACAGACCAGTCGACGGTGGACTGCTTTGAAAAACAGCTAGCTGCGAGTATTGCAACAAACTGGTTTTGCCTATATGATCTACCTGAATCATGCACCAGTGCGCATGAATGCCTAGAATGCTTAATATAACTAAACAGGAGCGTGGGGTGTGATTCTTGGGGTCTCTGCCAAATGCATCAAAGAACTCATGCAAAATAAAGCGAATACGGATACAAATTCCTTCATGTTCTACAGGCCTGGACAAAAACATTTCCCCCCTCAATCTTCTTGGACCGCATTTGGGCGATTGGCGCTTCAGTTCAGCCAACCCTTCGTTTTGGCAAATCTCCGGGAAAAAAAGAACAACATCTGCGCTGGAATCTCCTGAATGGGGAAATGCATTCATTGAGAGGATATCTGGCCTAATACAAAACCAAATTTTTTTGACAGCGGGATTAGTGACCCATCTTCTCGAAGCTTTTTTGAGTAACTGCTGGGCCGACGGACACACCATAAGCATAATACCTTCCTACATGCCTTCGCAAACCTTCGCGACATGCATTTCTCTACAAAAGTGCACATATGGCCTCAACAAAATCCTGAAAACAACATAAAACACTTGCAAAGGAATGTTTGCCGACGCAAGTTGCATTCACGAAGAATTCTGTGGCCTACGAGATCTGGCTTCGAACGAGTATCGCCTCCCGCTCCACCAAAACTGTGAGAATTGCTTTGTACGGGCCTAGTCATGTGCAGGTCCATCATGTAACTTGAAAATCGCTGAACATGCCGTGAACCGGTTTCACTGCCCCGTCCTCACCGCCGTACAGGTGGGGTTCAAAGGATCCAGCTCAGCTTGGGGGGCCAAAGAGACACCCATTTGGTTCATGTGGATGTTCTGTGGTTGTGCCCACTCACCGACCTGGTGACCTGGACCAATGACTGTGCAAAGTGTTTTGGTACAGAAACTATTTGGACGAGATCTTGATCTTCAGGGACTCCTTTGGTCTATTGAATCTGGTTCACAATCCGTTCGATCCTCAAACGACCTTCAGGCCTTACTACGACCGATCGCGTGGCGGGCGTCCGTCTCGCCGTCTCGATCCGTCTTGCCTGAGGTGCCGCAAGCCGGCATGACCTAGAGGAAGTCAAAGGACCAAAAGGTCTCTCAGGACTTTGTTCAAGGAATCCATATGGTTTGATGGGCAACCAGTCAAGTTGCAGGGTCACCAGGTTGCTCAGCCCAGGGTCCTGGTGCCACAACGGGGCGGGGTTTCTTGGAAGAATGGCCAGCGGCCCGGCCTCCTGGCCTTGAGATTTCGATTTCGGGGTGAGAACCATTTTTGACAAAAACACGGTGGCAATGGAGGTACCGGGTCAGTTAAGATGTCTCCTCAGCGAAGTGGATTGTTCGACCTTAAAAAAGCATAGGTTGACTACCAGAAATGGACAGACCTGCCATTTCAGGCCACAACGGGCATCCTTGTTCCGTTCAACCCTCGCCGGTGAATCTGGCCAAATGCAATCACCGTCCGATCTGTTGCATAGTTGGAGGCTCCAAAACCACAAAAGTTCCCGACGTCGCTTTCGTGCACTCCTGTGTCATCGGTGTATCCACCCCAAAAATCCTTGCCTGACAGAAACCCAAGGATTCTTCTAAAAGAACATCCAACAACACCTGGATTAAGGAATTGATGTTTTTGTTCCTCCCGTGAGAAGCCCAATCCACTACTCAATCCATCCAACAAAACCCACGAATCTTTGCACCTTGGACCGCACAAGACCGACTCGCAGCCGCCAGCCGCGTGCCATGGCGCATGGTCGGACGTACAGGTCGGACGAGCTGGTCGGACGTACGGGGTTAGTTGATGTTAGTTGGTCAAGAGGGTCATGCAATGATAATTACACCTAACAAACGCCCAAAGTACCAAACTGCGTGATTATCTTAAGATCAAACCAAAACCAGTTTTTTCCAAAGATCTCTGCGGGTCATATCCCATGTTCTACCCCAAGTGGTGGATCATATTGGTTGTGAAGGGGATGCTTTGCAAGTCCTTGGCAGGCTTTCTTGTTGGTAGATCCAATTTCTTGAGTCGCCTGGTGAACTTGTGTGAGCAAAGAGTTTCCGCTAAGTGCGGGTCACCTCTAGTTCAAACCCGGTCTTTGAAGCTGCTGGGTGCACTATACCATAACTTGTTTCAATCCTTGATTTTGACCACAGAACTTCGATCCAAACGCATCAAACATCCACTCACACTCTGAATCTAACTCCTTCGCACCTTCACCCCACAAGATCCAGACCCCTGCCCTGCTTCGACTCCCACGCACTGCCCTCTAGTTGGTGGACCACCTATTGGCCGCGCTTTAGATGATCCTGTACTTGGTGGTTCGGTTTTGGCTAGGGAACTTGTGTAAGTATCTTCTAAGTGGTTGGTAACTTAGTTACGAAGGGGTTAGGATAGAAGTTCTGTAACTGACACAAGTTTTTATGCTAAGATGTGGCACTTGCAAATTAGAGATTTCAAAGTTTAATATCTAGATTGTTGAAAATCAGGCAAAATAAGCTAAAACTAACTTAGGGAACTGAATTTTTGTGAGATATCAAATTTCAAGTTTTTGATGTACACCGAAACTGGTTATTTTTCACACTTTGATTCTTAAACTTGAGACAATGCCCAGTGGGCCACCACCAGCTACAGAGATGCACAGGGATTAAAAAGGGTGTCAAACACGGGTGGTTTGAGGTTACATATACTCCCGCGAAATCTACCGTTAACAAATTGTTGGTAGACGGTCTTGACGGGCTCACTGGAAAACACATTCTCCACATAGTTGGAACCATGTTCCAGTTCACCATTTGAGGTTGATGCCCCGCTGGTGACGAGGTGCTTCCAGAATTTGGGGAAAATCTGTGTGTGTGCGCTGGTTTGCCTTGACCTTTACATTTGATCCAATGTCCCATAATCAATACAAAAGTAGTGCTTAATAAACATATACATTATAACATACAATGTTTGCTTGCAAGACCAGCCAAGTGATTTGGAACGCATCAGTACATTTTGTCGTGGTTTGATCCGTGTTGATGATCAAAGCCACCCACTCTCCTTTGGTTATCGCTGAATAGTTGACCTACTTGGCATCCATCATCGCCGGTGCCCGGGGCCTTGTGGCGTGGGCAAAGGCAGCAGCACACAGAAGCTCGTGTGCAGCCTCATGCCGTATCGGTAAAAGTTTGATGCAGTGTTCGGGTCTAGTATACATTTCGAGACCAAAGCATACGAAGCAACCGACAGCGCTTTTGGGGGTTGCTGGATGGAAGGCGGCGGTCAATTGAAAGGTTTGCTGAGGACAATCCCTGGGTGATGTGTTTGGAGGTCAAGCCACGCTTTGGGGGTTGCTGGATGGAAGGCGTCAATTTGGGGGGCTTGCTCAGGGCAACCCGCGCCCGACACGCCCGGAGGCCAAGCCACGCCCTGCAAGGGGTCGCCGAACCGGGTTGCGGGACGCCAGCGAAAACGCACCGCAACACGCGCCAACCGAGCCCATCCGAACACCCACGACGACCAAGGCCGCCGCTTCGCGGGGCCGCTTCTTGACCCTAGCTGCATACTTGCGTAGTTTTGCCCACTGCTTATCCTGGCGTCCACCCAAGAAAAACTTTCCCAACGAACGGTGTGTGTAAGCCGACGCCAGACACTCCGCTCCTGCCGCCACCACCAAATGGCTCACGGCCCACTAACACTACACCTGACCTCACCTCGAACCCTGAAACGCGGTTCGCACCTCCAGTGACAAGTCGACTGTCTTGTCCTCGGCGTGCTTTTCACGCCCTCGCGGCCTCCCGCTCCTCCGGACGCCGGGTCGGGGCTTTGGCCCAGGCGTCCGCGGCGTCCACTATGATCTGCGAACTGCCCAGTGAGGTCCTGGGTGTCAAATCGACATCGTCCCACTGCTGCAAGTGGATTCATTGTTGAAAAACACTCCTACATAAAAAAGCAATTTCTTCAAAAATACCATGAAAAAGGCCTGCGGCCCACAACACCACCTGAGCGAGTGAGTGAGTGAGTGAGTGAGTGAGTGAGTGAGTGCGTGAGTGCGTGAGTGCGTGAGTGCGTGAGTGCGTGAGTG